>PTEX01000130.1:419230-513784 GCA_003342815.1 Eudromia elegans | reverse complement strand
GGAGAGGGGAGGGATATTGTCAATATACACTATTTAAAAACTTTGTCCAATTGAATTAACTAAAATGAGCTGAAAGCCTCCCATTCAATTTAGTAGGGCTAGGCTGAGATTATTAAACCTGGTTTTCAGTAAAAATCAAATCCAAAGTTTTCATGGAGGTTTGAAAAGCTAAATAATTTGTTCCAGCACTTAACGCAGTTCACTGACTTCCTAAATTACTTTCTAATGCTTCAGTATATYTCTGAAAACAGGCTGACTGATTTATCAGTAAATGTGCCTTGTTGACAGCTGTTGTCCAGTCTTTTATGCACTACCATTTTTTATAGTGGTTTTCCTCCTTCTAGATGATTATATGTCACAGTACCCTACCTTTTGGTAGCATACACTCTGATATACAGTAAGCTATGTTCTGGGCAAAATATCTAATTTTCCAGTGGCTAATCCTGACCTGAAAAACTGTCTTCAGTGACCATGCTTGTCTTGGTGACCAGGACTCCAAAATAACCTTAATAAACGCAGACAATATATATTTTGCCAAATAAATGGAACCTTAAAGGAATAGTGACAGGTTCTTACTTGTATATGCTTAACAAAATACAGGCTCCCTTCTGAAATCCTGGTTAGGTTGATTCTTGAAAAATCCGTTACGAGAAGAGTAGCTTATTAGTGATTTTTTTTTTTTTTAACTTGCATTTGAAAAATTCATTTTCATCATTTTTTGTGATCCTTTTCTTTTTTCTCTCCCCCTTTTATAACCAATTTGTTGGAGAGCAGTTAGGGTTTGATTTCTAATGAGATCATCTGCTATGATTTATATCTTGTTTTCTTCTCAGGCCAGTACCTCTCACATTGACTCAYGCTGAGTATTGTTTGAATGCTCAAATAGCTGTATTGAATAAATTTGAATTACCGAAATACTGAAAGAATGTAATGTCTTACTTGGAAAACCATAGGATAGTAGAGTCTAGCCCTATAATAATTTCCATAGCTTTGTGAAAAGTTACAAAATCTGGGTGTCAGTAAAGAAATTAGAACCCCATATAAGCAAATTCCTTTTTTAATACTTGATACTTGGGTTAATTCCACATCTTTTCAATGTATTAAATATGGTGTGAGCAGGTGCTCATATTAAAAAATTGGCCCACAGTTTTTTCCTGCCTATGGCGTAGCTTATGTTTTCTTGTGTCTCTGCAATCTGTTACGCATTCTGCGTCTTGTGGGTTTTCGTGTTCCTTTCCCACTGCTCACAGCAGTGTCTTGGAAGTTAGAATTTATTTTGTACCTGTACTTAACTGTAGGCACTGAAGAAGCAATATGTCATGCTTTTCTGTGCTTTAAGTGGAGCAGACATTAAGATGGATGTGTTTATTTTGGTTTACTGCCTTTTGTTTTCTTAACCATTGTCATCTAATATCAGAGAATATACGGAACAAAGTTTCTTTTGTTATCTTCTCTGCTGAACTGTTGAATACCAAATGCTATAAATTAGGTATTGGAAAGAAAATAAACAATACAAGCAGGTTAAGGTGGAAAGAGGGTCATTTTTATTATGCATTTTTAAGTTACTTTGAAAAGTAAATTTTAGTGCTTTTCAACAGCCGAGTAATGCATTCTGCTAGTGTGTTACAGAACCTGTCAAAATCTAAGTGGGTAAAGGTTTTGAAGGCATTTTTGCAAATCAAATGCATTCTTTAATATCTTTTCTAGGTCAGAATTGGAAGGAAATCCCAATATATTGATCTAAAAACCACGTGAAATATGCAGAGAGCAACATATCATGTACACCCTTTGCCAACAGTCTAAAACAAATAATAGATAATCAGAGCTGATTTCAACTACAGAGTAGAAAATAATAAATGAGAATTTTCAAAAGCAGCTTGAAAGGATTTAGAAACATCTATTTCACTTATGTTTTGGACTTCAAGTGAAAAATTCCATAGAGGTATTACATCCACTGTGCTGACTTTCCTTTTGTGTGATTAAGAACACATAAACAGTCCTATTAGGCTAAATCAAAGGCCACTTTACCTCAGTATTAATTTCCTGTTTCCTCTAATCACTGTTGGATATGTAGAGACTAAATAGATGCTGTGTTCCACTGATTTTTATCCAAAATCCATGCAAAATTTCAGGTTCTGTTACTTGCARTATTTAAATGCAGTAAGTATTTAACATCATAATTTCAAAAAGCAAGCTGATACTGAAGTATTGTCAGTGGTTTTCAAATCTTTCTTAAATTGGCAGAGTATTTAAAGTTCTTCTGTTATCTATACCAAGGGCCGGATAGAGAAATATTAGTTTTAAACTATGGAAATAAGTGCAGAGGAGGAGTGGTCTGCTCTTCATATCTGTTCTGGTCCCTTTTCCGTTCTTTTTGTCCCTGTCACCCTTCATGATGCTGGTCCCTGCACCGCCATGCATTTCTGTCTGGATTCTATATGTAAGTCTTTTGTGCCAAGGAAGTATCTTGTATCTTGACTGGTGATACTCACAGATCAATTATTTTGTGAATTAATTGTAGGGCTGTATTTTGGTTAACCTGATGTACTTATTCTTTCACTGATTTTCATTAATTATTCTTCAGAGCTTCAGAGAACCTCTCCAAACTAGGAGGAACAATAGAAGAGAAAGCAAGGTTTTAACTCCACATCCTTCTAACAAGAATGCATTGTTGTATGTTGGAGATGTGATATGGTATGTAAGAAATGTATTTTTATAGTGGAGCAGTTGGTGATTACATTTAAGCATTACCCCCAAAAGACAGTCGTAGCTATGCATTATGTAGAATAGGAAATGCTTATAGGAAAGAGTACTGTGAATTGAAGCTAATTAACAAGGTCTGGTTTTCATATTTCTGTTTTTGAAAAGCAACTATTCCTTTAAAAATGGGTAGTAGTATAACATTTTATATAATTTTAATCTTAATTATATTTTAACATATACCTCTTTTTTTTTTTTTTTCCCCAAGAAATGTTTGTAAATAAAAAACAGGCTGTTTTCATTTGGGGTCAGTGTCTTTTTCTAATGAATGTCACCATTTGAAATACTGAAACACACATACGCACAAAGACTTATATATCATTGGCTCATATGTATTTTTGAGACAAGGTAACTTGTCATAGTAAGATCTCTGGTTGTCTAAAACATATTACATACACAGTTTTTTTAATTTCCTCCAGGAGGAAAAAGTTCTGCCAAAGGGAGAAAAAAGAGAGCTTAGTTGTATGTGTAATACATAYGTAGTCTGTCTGTTTAATGCAGATAACTTCAAATGTCTGCAAGTTAAATATTGAGTACTGAACTCTTGTGGAAGGCTGAAGCTGGCACTTACTGCTATGTAAATTTTCTTTAAAAATATATCTCTAGCATGAAATGYAATTCTTCTCCCAAGCACTATTACACAAATGTCTGTCTTTAAGTACACAGCCTGCTGGGTAACAAAGCAGTGTTGTTAGAATCAATGCAGATTTCAGTTTGCAAAACAATTTGGGGCAGCACCAGCTGTTTTAATGGTCCAATCATTTTAACTCTTCAAATATAATGCAGTTATGTGTCTCCTTTACAAAATCAATAGCTTCTCCTATTACAGCTAACATGATTCTCAAGACAGGCTACAAATGCCATGTAATTACACTCCAAAGCACTATTTCTCTTGTGCCAGCTCTTCTTGAGGCTGAATATTTCCAAAGAGCAACTAAATTCATACTTTCTCACAAAAATATGTTTTTCTAAGATACTAATTGTTACTGATAGAAAGTCAGTTTTGCTTAGAACATTTGACTGAAGTGTATATCTGGGAAAAAAATAGAGGCCACTCATTTCTGACACATTAAAAAAAAAAGAGGACTATTCTCCTCAATCCATGTGAACTAATAGACACAGGATCCATGCTGGGATCCGTATCCWGGCCCAGTAGAGACTGAAGTGACTGCTCCCCATTGGTAAGTTCTGAAGCCTCTCTGTCAACTTTGTTTTCGTACAATCTGTACTGATCTAATGTAAACCTCCCTGAAATTTTTTTCAGGGCTTCTTCATTCTTGGAGCGAGAAAAATACTGTCGCTGTGTTTTGGCCAGTGAGTATTTCTTCACTGGTTAATGAAAGGAAATGGAGATGGTTACTGCAGGTACTCATGCACCCATCTCTATCTCCCAAGCTCCTGCAGAGGCACACAGCCAGCTGTACTTTCTAAAGGTCACAAAGCCAGGACAGAAAGATTGCTTCTGTCTGTCTTCTGATTTAATCTCTGAGAGACACTTAGTTTGAGTGTCCCAGTAATTTCAACATGACCTTTCAAAACATCTCTGCAAGCTTGAATCTGTTAGGAAAATTTTGTGTCTACAAGTATTAAAAATGTGTTCAGCAAGGACAAAAGATTTAAATTAAATTTCTTTTCATCTTATTTTTGCTGAATGTATGCTCTGATTTTATCATGCCTCATTTCATCTTAGGTAATCACTAATTGCTTGTCATTATAAAAGTTGGGCCATTTTCAACATATTTTAGAGTACTAAACAGATTAATTTCAAATACTTTTATTATTTATTTTATTTTGGTTAGCAACATGACTGTCTGCATCATTGTTACGTAAACTTAGAATCAGCTGCTTCATTTTGGCTAACATAAGTGCATCATTTATGTTATACACAGAATCACAGAATGGTTGAGGTTGRAAGGGACCTCTAGAGATCACCTAGTCCAACCCCCCTGCACATACAGGGACACCTAGAGCATGTGGCACAGGGTGGCATCCAGGCGAGTTTGGAAGATCACCAGAAAAGGAGACTCCACAACCTCTCTGGGCAGCCTGTTAAGCATATAAAATCCCCGTCTGTTAGTTAGCTATATCCTTCAGGTTTTTCTGTATTTAGAAAATACTGAACTATTTCTTTTATAAAACTGAATTCCATCCATCCTTGATAGATTATTTCCAGTCAGAAAATCTAGAGATACAGTTTGAAACTGATTAGGATGATTATTTCTTGTCTTCAAAGATTATTGGGTGAGATTAATTTCACCTCTTAGTATTTGAAGCTATTTTTCAATCAAACATTGTAAATATCTACTATTGTTCCAGCAGACTGAAATGCTAGATGTGTACTTCACAAGGTCTTTTAAAATGTTTTCACATTGCTTTTTCATTTATTTTTCTCTAATGTTAAACAGTTCATTTTGTTGCACTTTATTGATGGACGTGTTAGATTTGACTAGCTAAATCAATACATGATCTTGTGACAAGGCTTTTTCAGTGGGCTACTTAAAGACTAACATGTTTTATATTGAGAATTTGTAGATATATGCAGTACCTGGATGACTAGAGAAAGAGCCTGGAACTTAGACCTATCCTGACTTCATTCAGTTGGAATTGGAAATACACAGTAGTAACTTCTACTGCATAKTTTTTGATTGGAGTAGTGCACATATATTGTTATGCCTTTACATTTTTGTCTGCTTTCTGTTGCTAGGCTTGAAATAATAATTTTGCTTAATTGGTTGTTTTTTTCCAGGGGAAATTGGAACTTACATTGCTATTTCTTGTAAATCCTCAGGTCAAGGCAGATAGCTTCTTCAGAAGTGAGCTTTACTTTTAGAATATATGGAATGCCACAACCATTTTTTAATCTTTTGCACTAGAGAAAGCCAAGGGTCAATACATGAAATAGTTTAATATGTTTTTGCAGATGAAAATTATTTCCTTTAGCGTAAAAACAATTTAATGAGATAATTATCATTGGCATTCATGTTTCATTTCCATAATTATTATGAAGTATGCCTAAGCGTGCAAGGGAATTAACCGTCAGATCACCATTAGTAACCCCAAATCTGTAAAGCTTTTTAAGTAAAAAATATCCATGTTTGAAAAGCTATTTTTAAGAATCTAACAATGCAGAGCAAAAGGTGGGTAAGTGCTGTGAACTGAGCTCACCTTGTAGTCATGCCTATCCATAAACCTAAGGTAATAGTCTGTATACTAGGAGAATCCACCAAGGCAMCAGAGCATGAATATGGAGGTGACCTCTGATCAGAGGCAGGTTATCATACAGCGAGAGCCAAATGCCCTGGGTCCTGCCAACAAGTCTTATTATTTGACAGATTCCACTGTCCGCCCCTTTGCGAGTGACTCAAGTGYGTGTGACCAGCTGCTCCTGGAGGAGGTGGCCGGGCTGTCCGGTACGCTGTTCAGGCGCGGTTGGGAGCATCCGGGGACACTGTTTGCAGTTCTGATTCAGCCTCTCATCTGGGGGAAAAATTAATGAGGAATAGGTCACAAATCTCTGACTTCAGCAATGAATATGCTATTAACCTTAAYTGCATTGTGCAATACAAATAACATTTTTCATGCTGTTCTTTGTCAAATAATAATGCGAATTAAGTGAACAAAATTACGGCCATCCCTTCAGATAGAATTTGTTTTTAATGGGGCTGACCAAAGACAGTTTCAATGGAAATAATCTTTTTTTTTTTCCCCTCTGGTTTTCAGTTCTGCTTCTGTTTCTATGTTTCCTCATGGAGAAAAACTGGTGAAGAATCTGGAAGTAACAACATTTGCGACTTCTGTGGTAAATTGTGCTTTCTTCACCATGGCAGGGGCTTGTCATACAATTTATCTGTAGTCTACTGGTATTCATACAGATGCTAGTAATTATTAATATAAATGTCTGGAAAATTGATTTCTTCCCTAATTATTCCATTCTTCAAGATAGCCTATATAAAGTGCAATTATTCAAGACTTGCACAAATTTTTAGGCTCTTTAAACTAACCTGAGGCTTTTTGGCTCAGAGGTCCTCACTTAGGTTCCTCAGCTATCAGTCTGGAAAGGCTAGCATCTCTCAGGAGTCAGTGAAGAGAACTTTGCAAATTTCCAAATTGAATTATGTTTATGATAGTGTTAAATGCAAATGACATGTTAAAAGATTTGTAAGTCGTATTTAAAACATAGGTCATTTGCAAATATTATAAGAGGAGATTTCCAGAAAGTGACCTTTTGAAAACTCTACAAGTAACTGTTTAGGTTCCTAGAACCTCTAGATGTTAAGCAATATCTCAGTTGGAGACATTTATGTAACACCATGTGCCTCCTTAGCATTAACTTCTGTCAGATATCAAGTTCCTAATCCAGTGTTAGGAAATGCAAGAAAAATTAACATTGGCAAAAATATTTAGCTTATAATCAGCTTTTTTGAACATTTTTTGAATGTGATTGTACAATTATTCTCTTTGAGAGTTCAGTCAGAATAMTTTTAAACAACTTTAAACACACTTTGCAATGAATAATATTAAACACCCTTAAGTAAGGATGTTATATCTTAATAAATGATTTTATATTAATAGTACTTTGCCAAATATCTAACAGAAACACATCAATCTATGCTGGTTTCAGGTTTATAGCTCGAATTTTTAATAGTATAATTTTATAGTTCATTGTTTTCATTTATGGAGGAGAGGTATGACCTGTATTTTCCTGACTCCGCAGTTTAGAGAAAAATGTTAATTACTGATTCTGAGCTAAGTGAAGGGAGGAGGGCAATTATTTGCCAATTATTTTTATTGTAAATCTAATATGACATTCTGCCAGCGTGTACTACATATGCTGCAGCTTTTCTTTGGAGATAAAATATTTTCAAAATAATAAAATGCTGCACTGCAAAATACTGATACATTATAAAACAAAGATTTTGATCTACATAGACATGAAGACTTGGAGAGAGCTAGAATAAGCAATGGCATTCACTGTGCTTATCTCAGACAGCTGAGTCCGTTTGCCTCAGTATGTAATAATCATCTGAATATTGCTTTTCAGCCATATAGCACTGTTTTAAAACATAAGGGTTAATGACAGGGTATTTACAGGAAAGATCTCTGCCTTGAAAAATATTGTTTTCACTTCATTCTGATTACTAGGCTTTAATATTGCTAAAATTCTTCTTTTTTAAAATTTATTTGCTCTTTCAAAATGACAAAGAAATAATAGGATTTCACAACTATTTTTTTAAAAATTTTCTTTTGTTCATAATTGTACAGTTTTGTGGTTAGRTTCTAATTTGACTACTACTACCTATGTTTCCTGACTTTTAGTTTAAGAATACCTACATTTCTTAGAGATAATTGAAAATCAAATCCTGTTTGATTTTTAGGCCAAAGTTATATCACTTCTTTTGTATGTTTCAGGTCCAAATTTTGATCTATTTTGGTCCATTGGATAGGACTCCAAAATAGTGAGCTCTCTGCAGGAATTTTAGGGTCAACTTTTCTGCCACAAACTGTAAATAAAGCAGTCAGACAACCATAAGTTAATGCAGTTCTCTCCTGTAGACAGGCTAGCTTCTGAAAGCTGTGGCTTGGCAAGTTAGTGGCAAAAGATAACAGAATGAACTATTTATTTTCAAAGATTGACTCCCTAATAAGAATAGGCTAAGTGATGTAATTTTTGGCACCCATC
Organism: Eudromia elegans; assembly: GCA_003342815.1. Classification (NCBI taxonomy): domain Eukaryota; kingdom Metazoa; phylum Chordata; class Aves; order Tinamiformes; family Tinamidae; genus Eudromia; species Eudromia elegans. The sequence goes on along the minus strand of PTEX01000130.1, from coordinate 505,344 downwards.
TATTGGCCACAGATGAATTATTTTCCAAAGAAACTCTCCTCTCCTCCTACCCCATAATTTTAAACCATTTAACTAATCTGGTGGCATATTTCTGCTGTGTTCAGATGGATCTGATATGGGAATCTCTGTTGCCCGGGGAAATCAAGATGCCAGGATGATGAGCAAAAGATGGAAAAATAAGCATATAAAAATCTTCAACCCTCTGTGCTCCTTAGAGTTAAACTGAATAAGGCGTCTCCTACATTAAAAGGAGATTTTGGTTATTCTCCAGCATGGTGCTTGTAGAGATAGTGAAGATCTGATATACTTGCTTGTGAATCTTGTCATGCTTCTTCATGCCAGACTATTTGTTTGAATTTGTCACAGAAGCCAGAATTTACCCGTAGGTAAATAATTTAAGTACTACTGGTCATATATTATAATACTGTTTTCCATTCTGAAGAAGACAGAATACTAATAAGATAAACAATAAATGCCTGAAAACAAATGCAGTTTTTATTTTAAAAAATAATATTGGAAGAAATTCAGGTTTGCTATAACCTATTTGTTCTGTGGTCTTCTACATACCAGTCTCAAATAAAAAGGCTAAAAATAAAAAATCGTTTTGAATTGAAAGCCGACTTCCATCAGRAGCTGGCAATGAAAATTTAGCTGTAGAAGATGATGTGGAAAAAATACTTTCAGTAAATTTGCATTTTTACATGGAAGAAACTGCAATCAGGAAACCCAAACAGACAGGCATTAATTTTGAGTATATGTGCCACTTGCCTTTGGCGTTTCTTGCAGAAAGATTAAAATGCTGTGAAGTCTCTTCTGGAAGGTTAAATTCTTTTCACTGCTGCAAAAGTTCGCATGGCAAAGAAACTTGCTCATTTTCAGCCTGTGAGAAGAAAAGGGCTTCGACACCTCGATAAGAGTTAAAAGCCTGTGAAGAGATGAGCTTAGTTTTGCTACACAGAAAATGTTCAGGGTTTGGGCCAAACCTCCAACAGAATGTAGGTGCTCCTTGTGTGTGTAATTATTTACAGAATTTCCCATGTTTTTATGGTCCCTTTGGAGGTGGCTTTACAACTGCTGAAAGTTCAGGATAATTCTTTTTTTTACCTCCTCAGATTGCTATCAAGCAGTTGCTTCATCTGATGCGTGTTTTATGACCATTGATGAGATTTGCTCCTAAATTTTACACTTGATTGAAGTAAGGAACCTATACATCTCCTTTCCTCTGGGTTCGTGCCATTTTCATTTATTTTCTTAAATGACTTTGGAAGTCCAACAATTCCACATGGGTATTTCAAAATGAGAAATGCTTTTATGTTTTTTATCACTAAGACTTAGCCAACTTGAGAGATGAAAGAAGTCATAATCTGGAATTCAGAGAAAGCTTTTATTTTCTTTTTTCTTTTACCGTAAGGAGTAATGGAAAATTTCGCCTGTTCAGTTAATGAAAAATATATTTGAAACAAGTAAATACTTCTTGAAATAATATGATTAAATGCATATAACCATGAAAAAACSTACTGACAGGGGACTGACATTATAAAACATTGCTATTTACTGCATGCTAAACTCCTTTAAGTTAACTTTTTTTATGATTTCAGTGTAAACCTCCATTATTTTTGATCTGTAACTTTTGTAGCTATGCGCTTAATACTGCCTACTTGCAGTTTAGTATTTCACTTATGCTATATATCTGATGTTCATTTAATTATTGCTTTTTTATATATTTTTGTTGGTTTTCATTTAAAAACAAAAATTATTCCAACAGCTCCGTTCTGCTGAAGATACCTGTGCAACAGACAGCCCTAGGGAAAGTTGTGCAAATTCCAGTGCTGCATGCGAGCAGCTGGGTTTGGATTTGGAAGTGGTTGCTAGTGGTTGCTAGCACAGGCACCCTGGTCGTGCTCGGAGAGAGCTGAATTTGCTTCTCCCTTCTTTAGGTCTGTTGTATGATGCTGGCATGGGAGCTCCGGTGCTCAATTCCTAGTGCTGATTCCTGAGCAGGATGCGCTAAGAGGCTGCCCACATAAATCTAAATTTCAGTAGGAGTTGACTACACATTCTTCTAGAGAGCATTAAGCAAATGCAACATTTGAGAAGAGTAGGCAACTTCCCTCAACTGTGTGCTCTCAGTATGCTACAGGATTTAAGAAGATAATGAATCTTTTGCAACAACAAGTTTTATGTTTGCTGTTCTGATACCCTATATGCACAAGAAGGATAAACAGACAGTCAAAGTAAGCTGGTTTCAATGTACATGAAATTGCCAATATTGTTTACTTATAGTTTTAATAAATAGTATTACTCACAATTTTTAAAAAATGTAAGATTCATAAAGGAGATAACAGGAATGAATAATCACAGATTAATGTTAGTTGGAAACTCCCCCAAAATAAAATTTTATCTTAAAATACTAAAAAGTCAGTATTAAAATTGAGAACATCTTGTCAAATKATATTCTTCACATCTTAATATTTTACCATGTACCCAATCTTAGGGCCAACACATATCCATAAAACAAGATGAGATGTAACCTACATTAACCAGCACAGATCATTACTGAATTATGGAAAGTCAGTTTTTCCCATCAACTATAGGCTACTGCAAAATGACTTAAAGTTTTCTGTACATGTGGTATTCCAAGAAAATGAAAGATAAGGGTCTGCCATAGCAACTGCCTGTCCAATTCCCTGAAAACTCCCTTCAAACCAGGTTTAAAGCTTCTTGCTGCTTGTTTGTTTCTTTGATGCTAAAAGAAGCAAGGAAATTCAACTCTCAAGGTTGATTTTACTGGCTATAGTCAGTAGAAAATTCTCTCTATGTACTGAAAGAAGTAGTACGTGCTTTTTTCCTAATTTCTTTTGAAGCAAAGCAAAACAAAATAACTTATGATTCTTTGTGTAACCATCTTGTGATGATATTCACTTTCTATGTAGTCTTGCATAACCAATAGACACAATAAGCTTCTATTTCCTAGCAAGTTTTCATTGGAAAGTTGACTTTATTCTTGATTTGTTGGTGTTCTGAACACAGTGAGACTGATTGAAGTCTCTTGGGATTGACAAGAGTGTGTTTTTGTTGAGATTTAGCTCATACATTACTAACAATGAGTCATGAAACACAATTAATTATGAAATGCTTCGATATAAAACTAGCTAGATAAAGCTTTGAAAAATGATTATAATCAGTAAAATCTCCTCTGTGATATTGCTTAATGCCTTTGTTATTTGTAAGCTCACTGTGTGTCATATAGAATCATAATTAGTTTTACCTTTGAAAAATACATAACTTTCCAATGTAAGTCTTCTTCACTAGTTAAAGATACTTATTTAGAAGGAATTATCACAGAGATGTGTAGGAAATCAGAATGATAATTTTTTGTAAATTTGACATTTTCATGATGGTTCCCTTTTAATTAATTTTATTAAGCAGGAAGAAATACCTCTTGTTAGTCAAGCTGATGATAGATTTGAGAAGGAGGCCAAACAGACAAGACTTTGCTTATGTAAGTCCTGCATCAGCTCTGCATTGCAAACATCAAAGTTGAGGTGAGTGTATAATGAGGACAACTGACTTCTATTTCAGACCTAAGAGTGAGCTTATATTCCTGAGTGTTTAAAATAATAATAATAATAATAAAAGATAAGGGTAGAAAGAAGAGAATATARGTATTTCCATGTTTCCTGCTGTTGTTTTTGACTATGTTGACACAGTGAGTTACGCAGTGTATTCTGCAGTGGGAATCACAGTGTGTACTTTAACGTCCATTTTAAGTTTCCTGCCACTTGATGAAATAATCTGCAGTAGTGCATAGGGTTTAGGATATGCGAGGTAGATATTGAAATAGGAACTCTATATCTCCACATGAAGTATAGCTTCCCATGAAGAAAAAAATACTTAATATAGAACCATTTAGCACCTAAAGGTTTAGAGCTATTTCAAGCAACAGCAGCTTTGCTGCAGTCTTATACATATAAGAGCTTGCTGGAGCCAAAGCAATAAAATATCTCCAGCTGAGTCAGATGACGAAGGGGAAAAATAGGTTTGTTCTAAACTGTCTTCATTGTGTCACACAGCATAATAATGTAATGACAGTAACTCCCAAAGGAAAATGCAGTCCTATTAGAACTTATTCATGCAGAATTTGCTCTGAAGCAGTACAGTTATTTAAGACTATCATCTAAACCTCATGACACCCAAGTATTTTCTTATTGCTCACTAATTTCATTTCAGTGCCCAGAAAACATTCTGCAAATTTTTATGAAATTCCTTATGGTAAATGCAGTTGTTGGCAGAACAGCTGCAGCAATTGATCCCAGCTTCAAGCCCAATCTATCAAAATAGTAAGACACTTAAGAAATTTAGCATTTTTTTGGTAATAATTTCTGTGATTCCTCACGTGCTTGCTTATGTCTTATCTATTAATTTTTATAAAATAAGAACTTGATCATCAGAAATAAGATTTCCTGAAGATGCTAGCACCATGGATTGTCTTATACAATAACTTTTTTTCAGACATACCAGTCTTTCCAGGTGGTAATACTTTGAACTATCATCTCAGGACAGAGAAAAACTTTAATATATGTGTTTAGCTATATTTCTGGTTGAACCTTTTGCTGCATTATTTGTGTGGAATATTTTTGCATAAATAGTTTACGGCATCAGTGTGGATATAATAGCCTGGCAGACTTTTGTACCCTTAATATTTCAAGTCCAATGACTTGAAAATAGAATAATAAACTTTGAACAAAGTAAACACAATTCATTATTTAGTCTTTTATAGCAGATAAAAGGCCTAATCTTATAGCTTCTACTTATTTTCTGTAGTAGATATCAAAAATGGATACACAATTTTTACTGTTAGCAAACTATTGTTGATTTAGTCCTATAGTGATATAGATTACAAAAACCTTAAAAGATTTTTAAAATATTGGTGTTTTAAAAATATAATGAGATAAAATGTATCATAACGTAAGCAGCTAACTCACTTGTTATCAGTAAGCAGTAAATGAATGTTTTACTTAAGAGTATCTTCTTATATTATCCTGACATTTGACTTTTCCAGTTGCTTATTAAGAAGTATTTCAGAAGCACAGTTATTCTGATCATGAAACTTCACTTAACCTCTTGAAATAGCGTGTACTCACTCAATTTTTTCCATTTGCTGAGGATGGGTTACTGTGATCATAACCTTGAGCAACAAATATCACAACAGGTATGCCAAAAAAACCACCACAGATATATGTATAGACATTGATGCATTTGTTACTTGGCACTAGAGAATTTAAGAGAATAATAAGGTGCCGGCTTTTAGCTTTTAAATGCAATGACATACAGAAAATGATTGATCACAATAGAGAATATTGCATAATACAATGATACAATGTCCTCCTGACTAGGTAAATGTATTTAAGAAGTGTGAGAAAGACCTGTGGGTGATAGATAGCAAAATAAATATGAGTTCACACTGTGGRAACAACGGAAAGCACGCCAAAGCCTGTACTATTTTCAGATATGCATACAGAAAGAATTTAATCTAAGAATGGGGGAAAATGTTCCACTTAGGACTGGCTATAAAGTCACCTAAGGATCATCATGTTTGTTGATTATATGCATTGCAGTGGGATGATAGGTCCTTAGTCACAAAATAGGACAATATAAGGCACTGTAAAAAAAAAAAATTACAAGAAAAGGAGCTTAGAAACAAGAAGACAGCATGGACTGTCTTGATATTTGCAGAACAGGAATTCTGCCACAATGCCACAGCATTGTGGTAGGTATTATGGTGAAGATAGTTCTAAGGAAGGATTTAGAGAAGGTAGATTTTTTTTGATACTATGGGGGAGTTATTCTGCAAAACTGAGAAGTTAGGAGATTAAGTTATGAGATGCGCTGTGAGAAAACTTGAATATCTAGCCAATCAGTAATATGCTGCTGTATAATTCATTCTCTTGGTCAGCAATTTGTAATAGAGAGAAGAAATTCTGTAGCAATATTTTGAATGGACTTATGTTGGGCATGTTTGGTAAATACTGCTCTAAGAATACTGAAAGAGGACAAGCATAATGGAAAACATGTTTTGAAGTTAAAGTTTAGGAATTCAGCAGGAGATAGCTGTTTTTATAAAGAAAAATGGCAAACAGAAGATGTAAGGAAACAGGTCTGCATTAAGAGGAGAGATATTTTTAAATCTGCATGAAAAGAGTAGCTGAACTTGCTGGTAAATTAGGTTACCTGGTGATAATGAGCAGAAGTGAAAGGGATAATAAATCAAGCAGAGGGCAAGCAGCTATCTCTAGATAGGATCACAGCTTGGGGAGGATGAAAACAAACTGAATTTTGATGAGAGCCATTTTAGTGAAGTGTGAAAAGCCATATGGACTAGCATCTAAGATGGCACTAAATTCTTCATTAGTAACTGAAAGACAGAAGTCCACTTATAGGTAATGTATTTAATATTAAGTGTAAGGAAGATAAAGTAGTACTATGTATTAGGACAGTGGTACTGTCTATCTTTTTGGTTCAGTCATGCATTTTTWCAGTATAAAGGAAAAATTGTTGCATCCATGGAAATGATCTCTTTGCTTTTATACACATTGAGTAACCCTGTACTTTGGGAGCAGTTCCCTTGATCTCTCTGAAACATTTTGTGGAGTCAAGTGTGAGTCAGTGTCACTGACAGTCTCTCCATCAGGAGTGTTATCCTAAGGGAGTTTTACAAATGCTCAGTTCAAATACGCCTCATCAGTAAGGACACAGGTGTCAAAGAATCTGGGTATCAAAGGATCTCACAGAGCTGTTCATCAGCCTGCTCTTGAGTTTATAATGAAGCTTCATTATTGCCCTCGGTGAAACACTAAGTTTTTCACTGCTCACCGATTAGGATTTGAATGCAATTACTGGTTTGTGTTAGAGAGCTGAGTGTTTCATGGGTGAATGCACCCCTGTTATTATGGACACTTAAAGTAACATCATTATTTCTGTCAGCATTTCTGGTATTACTCTAATATCTATCAGGTAGCTGAGAAACAGAAAGAGAAAAAAAGGGCAAAGAGGATTTTTTTAAAACTTTTTTTTTTTTTTAAAAGAATATATTTGGCTCGGGGGAAAAAATGGTTTTCTTCTTTTTTTCTCCTTTTTCATATTCTATACCAGTAAATCAGATGTTGGACAATTAGGCAGATCATCTACAGTCCAAATTGTTTACCCTTCTTGCAAAAATCTTTATAAAACTGCTTTGCATAGTTTAGGATGCAGATAGGTCAAAAGTAATTGTATATAAATAACTATTAGAATGCCTGCTAGAGCTTTCATTGTATTTTCAGCAGCTTGCCTGCTGCTCTATCTTTGAGAAGAATTTAACTAAATCAATATGGTTTTATATTACTTTTTGATGATTATAGAACTGAAGCAGATTGAAGCAAGTGGTTTATGCTCTGACATAAAATCAAGATGTAGAAAGGACCTTGCATGATGATGTTCATCAGCGGCTCTGCAGACACTGACTGCATTTCATCTTWACAAGTGGTAACTTATCTTAGCTGTGTGTTGCTGCTCCTGAGCTGTTGGAGATGCACCTGCTGTGGCCCCGTAGTGCTTTAAGAGTCTGACCTGATCACAGAATCATGTATTGCTACAATCCTTTACGTCTGCAGGAGAAAAGAGAGTGCGTGTCTAGCTACTATTTCATTTCCTCTGAGAAATTCACCAAAGAAAGTTTTCAGGCTCCAGGAAGCTGCCTAGGAGCAGATTTCAAGAAGAAAAAGCAACTCATATATATATGTATATGTAACTTTTCTCGGCCACTTCCAACAGTACTTCGTATTCTTAGTCTCTATTTTTCTGATATTCAGCTTGGAAAAAAATAAAATAATCAAAAGTTCATTTTGAGTTTTCTGTAAGACATTTGTATTCTGGAACCATTAAGTCCTCTCTTGCCTGGTCAAGAAATGACTGAGAAGATAGAAGAAAAAACATTGGAATATACATTAGACCATCATACATGAAATAAGCTTTTCTCTTTCTCTGTTATGTTCATTTCTGGATGCCAGAGTTTATATAGATATTTTGAAACTGTAGGAAAGGGGCCGTGTTCAAGAAACAATCATTACTAAAGTAGCCAATACAGAATGAGGCCTCCATTTTATAGCTTGTAATTTTTTTCAGCCATTTCCTGGGAAGAAAAGCATAAGAATGTTATACTGTATATGTTACTATATGTTATACAGTATATGTTATACTGTCTTTAGAGCTTTGTAGACAAAATAAATCAGAAATACTTTCTGTTCTTTCTGCCTCATTCATGTCTCTGACTCTTCCTGTTTGCTTCAGGAGGGAAAGATGACAACAGTTCTCTCTATTGTAATTATGAAAAAAAAAAAAAAAGTTGCTCTTTAAAAGTAATATATTAAAATGTTTCATGAAAAATAATGTATTGAGGAAGGACGAATCTATGAGAGAATCTGAGAACTATATGAGAGAATTTGCTTACTTAAAATGGGATAAAAGTAGGGGAGAAAATATTAATATGGTATCGGGGAAACCCATCCATAGAATTTAGATGTGATTGTATGGTGAAATAATTTTGATTCTACCACAAGATTTTAGTGACTTTTGATCATAAATAACACTTAATAAAGTAGTAGTATCTAATTTTCTAAAGGTTTAGGCCACAGAAATTCCAAATTTCCATGAACTTCCTTAGAGATGATCTTCCCCTGATCTTTGTGCATGTATTAGAAGGAAACTCAAATCATACTAATAAATAAACTTCTGCTTTTTGAGGGTTGGAATATTTTACTCCCTCTTATATATGTGTTTCCTACCTGTCTACTCTTTTAACGATACTGACCCACGTAACTGTCTTGTTAGAGTCTCAACTTCTTCAAGACTCCCTGAACTCTTAGGTGTTCCTTTCTTATCTCTCTGCTGCTGGCTCTTCATCCCTGCAAAAGATGTCTCCTCTTGAATTTTCAGCATTGAACTACTGCTTTTAGCTCTTTTTTCAACCCGATGCCTGTTAGATAAAATAAGGGAGGGGAACTGGAGCTCTCATACTCTGGTTTGACTTCTTCAGAGAGGATAGGTTTAAGGATACAGTCACCCTGCAATGTCATTGTTCTTTTTCTAGGTATTTTGGGTCAATTGTCAATAAACAAAATATCTCTAGCACTGCAGAGCTCTTGTATTGAGAAGTTTAGTAAGTGTCTTTATATTTGCACTCCAAAAATACTATCTGTGTAAGATGAGGTTTAAATTCTTTGTTAAAAAATAAAGCTGGAGCAAATGGAGGACTAAAGTAATATTATTTCCAGGCTGTTGAATATTCTTCTCATGCTTTTAACTCTGAAGGCTTGATGGAATGAGAGCTACAGATTTTCTTATTCAGAGCTTTTTGAGCAACTTAGAGACTGTACTTATTCAACTAGATTTATGAAAATGGATGTCACCAGAACTCTATCATTATGTACTTTGTTTTTTCTTCTAAATTCTGGAAATTAATGGAGGTTTTATGTAGCATAATATGTGGTAACATACAGGTCCACTAGCCCACTAAATGATATTTACTATATCAAACATGTGAAGAATGTGAATCTCAATTCTCAGTAAGAATGCAGATTGACAGTTTTATGTGTTCATTAGGCAGTGTTGTCTGTCAGAAGAATCCTGAATTGAAAAGAATAATCTCAGATAACAAATTCAAACTTTAATTTAGACCATCTTTGCAAAATATTATGTGTCATTACAGTTTTAAGATTATAGACATGTTTACAGCTTTTATAGAAATTACAATTTTGAGGTGTTTTTGCACTTTTACTACACTTTACTACTATAAAAGTAACCTAGAGCTACTTTTTAAATAACACTTTTTCAGAAAGAATATTACAACTGGGAACAGGATCTTATAATGGTGTAATTTTGTGATATGAAATAAGTTTCTTAGTTCCCTGTTCTTCTGGCTAAGCAGTAGGTTAAATTCATAATTTTTGAAGGAGAGGCTTTTTAACATAAGAAATCATTAAGAAAGTGACAGAAAAGCCTTGAAATCACTTTATTTATGTAAAATATAGGCCAAAAGACCCATGAACAAGTTCGCTATCCCTTCTCTTGGACTTCTCTTGGAAATTAGGAATGCCCCTTGGTCTCCCCAATATCAGGGCTACTATTGATCTTGGGGCTTTGGGCTTCMTGGCCCCTCAGCCAGATGGGCTCTTGGGCTGGGTGTTTGCTGTGTGCAGGTGCTGGCCGGCTGTCATGTCCTTGCAGGACACTATAGCCAAGGCAAGTGGTTCCAGGAGCCACTTTTTAGTAGCAATGTTTATTTATGTAGAAGGATTTTCATATGCTGGAATCACAATTAAAAAGCAGCACAGAATTTTTGGTTCAAAGCTAATGCTGAGTTGGTAGAGCCAATTCCCCGCTGAGACAATTTTGTATGTGCTTATTGGATGACCATCCAAAAAATGCCTCTCTGACACAGTGAAATGAAAGAAACTGGATGGAGGAAGAAACATGAACCCAAAAGGAAAGACAAGGTGCAAAGATTGGTGCAATTTGATGTTGTCCTYTTTTTTTTTTCTATTTCCACCCACTCCAACTCTTTCTATGATAATAACAAGTGTGTGGTAGTTTTGAGGAATTAAACCATATTCTATTGAGAAAGACTTCAAAAACAAAACAAAACCCTGAAAAACATTTGTATTTAGCTCTTCAGAGTTTGAGTTGAGCTTGTACAAGAGGTAGGGTGGGTTGGTGTGGGAGTTTTCTTTTTTTCTTTTTTCTTTTTTCTTTTTTCTTTTTTCTTTTTTCTTGTTTTTGTGTGTGTGTGCAAGAGTTCAAAGAAAAGTGACAATTCAGTTGACCTATCAAAAGAAAACCTTTTAAACACAGGATTCTTCCCAGCACAAAGCAAGTGTGAGTCCCTCAGCGTTTTTTGTAGCTGAAGAAGCACTGTATATGGCAGTCTCCTAACAGATACAAAGCAAAGAAAACTTCAGTGTTTCAGCTTGCGTACTTCAAATGTAAAAGCTTCTAAAAGAAAGTCTTAAAGAGAAATAATGAACTTTACTGAAAATAAGATTTTCACCTAATATCTTTTGGAAAACATGTGTTCATCAATGCTCAAAGTTTTGGGAACTTCTTTCTGTGAGAAAACTTCAACTGGAAAACAAACTGAAGTATATTGTCAAACTGCCAATACATTTTGTTATTATGTATGGAAACGTCCCTTTACCTCTTTGAAAATATATTTTTTGTGAAGTAGCTTATATTAAAAATTGCTATACATTTCAGTTCAACTTTTTTTTTTCCAGATATGTGAAACTTGTGAAGCACAGAGTTTCCTCATTGCATATTTTCCTTTTAAGCTGAAAAGAAGATAGAATTTTGGAGTTTTCCACATAGCTGATGTTCTTACACATATGCAACTCTTCCTAGCRTACCGAGGAGTTAACTTTTCAAAAACATGGAGTAGAAGTTGTCTGACAATATGGTTTATACAGCAAGTGTGATCTCTCACACAGCATATGTGATTATAGGCCATATAAGATACTAGATGGGAAGGGATTTGGTCATAGCTTATGCAACTAACTTGTATGCAAATCTTTTTTTGGTGGGGGAAGGCCATAATGAAACATAATGAACCATGTTGTAACGGAAGCGCCTGAGGAGTCTAACTACTTATGAAAAAGTATTTGCCAGTGAAATGCTCTAAACTATGATACTTTCTGGATTAGAGAGTTTCTTTGTCTTGGGGATGTTTAAAGGCTACTATTCTCTTCAGTAACTGCACAGAAACATGAACTGTTATTTCACACAGGCTGCTTCTTTCCATACATAAAAGTAAATGGGCATTAGATGCCTAGATGAGATGGTCTGGATCCTATTCTGCCTTTAATATTTCCCTGTGATTTTTATAACCTCCTCCTTTCTTTCTTTCTTTCTTTTTTTTTTTTTTTTTCCCCTGCTGCCTGTGGTTTTATGTCACTAATGTGGAAAGTAGACTGCGTAGAGGATAAAATTCAATGCACTGCAATGTCTTTAGGTGCTTTTACACAGTCAGATACATGTTCTAGGAAGCAGCTTTTTGTTTTATAGTAAATTCTGTACCAGCAATGGAAACTGCACTCTCCCATTCCCCTTCCCCAAGCACTAGCAAGCACACAAGAACTAGTGTGGTTCTTTAGACAAAAAAAAATCGTTTCTGTCTGAATAAATTTTGTACTGGATCTCTGAAATAAGAATAAAACCTGTTTTCCTAGTGGGATTACATAAATAATGATGCTGCAGGTGGGTTAACACATGCAGAATATAACTTGTCCTAAACCTGTGTAAAGCACTATGGAGGCTGACTGCGACTTCTTGTACTCATTCACAAGATGGATCGTTGAATTAAAATCCCATTACCTGCCTTATATAATGTGGCCTTGTTATATGTAATTATCAAAGTAAATTTGCCGCTATACCTTGATGACCAAATCTTAGGAGAACTTCTTCAAAGTGGAAGCAATTGTTAGTGGTATCAYAAGATAACGATAAACAAGGTGTAATTTGCAGTGTTGTCACACTGTCGTTTCGTCCTGTGTTCTGCTAATATCCAGCCATAACTCTAAACTTGCTTTAACAAAAGTAAACGAAAAACAGCACATGAGGCTTCTGGTTTTTGTTTCTTCTCAAAGTCTTCTGTCAAACAGTTAGGACATAGTCAAGGGAGACAAATGGGAAGCAGAAACTCATATTTGGCATCTGCTTTTCATTTTTGCTGACTTTGAAGCCCCTCGTTACTGCATAATACATTATGCATAATGCATAGCCCAGTACCCAACCGACACCTGAGTTTTCTCTTTAAAAGTAGAGAAGTCTACACTGTGGCAAGATGGTGTGGTATTAGATTTGAATTCAAAGGTGGAGTAGAGGCAACACTGCTTTTTAACAGTCATCACTGGCTTTTGCAGGTTCTGAGCATGAAATTTGTTTTGGTCAGATTTGCATAACCTGATGAAAACAATTTATCCTGGCATCATGTGTTTCAAAATAATAACTTAGAGTTATTTTCCTTTCTAATCTATAAAATAATATTATTAGAACAATTTTAAGAAATTATAAGGACCTTATCTCTATGTGCCTTTGTGAGAAAACATTTTTATAAAAATGGCACAAAACTGCAAACATTTARGAAAATGCTTATGTGTTTATTCTTAGCTTCTATGCCATTATTCAGGTATGAAAATACCAAATGAACACCAACTTAGTTGCAGCAGGGGAGTAGGTTGCTTTTATTATGTCCCCGTTATTGCCTCATCAGGAACTGGGTGAGTGGCAGCTGTGTAAGGAGGCTGCAGGCTGCTGACACTAGGAACAGCCTCTTGGTCCTAARCTGGTTGTAAACAACTCTTTTGGGTCTAATGGTTACCATGCTTGCTTATAAACAAGTCATTCTGCCAGCATTACATTCATTACTTTTTAAAGTGGTTTTGTGAGACTTTGACAGGTATTTAATGTAAAAAAAAAAGTTCCCTTTTATTTTTTCTCTTAGTTCTTCATTAGGAATTACTGAAGCATGGAGGAGTAGGACTGACACTGATAGCTATCGCTGCYAAAAGTTAGTGGAGCTAATTATCTTGTCTTCGTCACTCTAGTCTGTAGCCTAATTTGCAGTGCAGAAGCTGAAAACACATCTGTGGGCTATACTAGTTATTTAAGGATTTAATTCTGGATCTCTCATTTTGAGTGAATAGCACCTTCCTCTTCAGCTAGTTTCACAGTTTTCATTAGGGCTAATAGATTTTACTTGTTGCTGTAAGCGAAGATGAGTGCTAAATCATGCTTGCCAACCTAACACAATTCCTGGTCAAAGCAAAAACTACTGATCGGTTTTAGCATGGTTTTCTAAGGATTAAGGCGTCTGTGGAAAAGTAGGAGGAATCCGTAATACTGGGCTCTATGTGAGTACAGTTATCTTCCTGTCCTTTCCCACCTGATAATGTGTCAGGTGGCTAGAATCTATATTAAAATAASAGAACACCCAATTTTAGAGCTGTGGTCACCTTTTGTACATTTGCCAGACTCCTTCATTCTAATTGTCTATACTTCTAATTTCAAAGATTAGTATCACTTCAAAACACCCCAAATTGCATTTATTTTAGACTTTTTTTAAAAAAAACCCTTTTGATTTAGAAAGGAAACAAGATGAGAACTTACTATCACTGTGTAATCATCATATATGTGCATCTTGCTATGTAAGAAACAAAGCTTTACACTCACAGACAGAATGAAGGCCACATAGTGGCACTAATCCTTGTTGCAGAACCCACTGATATCATGTATGTAAGTTAGAACAGAAAGAGTATATGGAGGATACTTTTTACAAGTGCAACATGAATTATTATATGGAAATTATTCATTCTTAAACTCTTTTCTGATCCATGTGACAGTAGCCCAAAATTATATTTTCAGCTTATACTTGTAATTAGATTTATGTTTATGTACATAGTGACATAGAGAATCATATTACCTATAGTTTCCATTTAAAATTAATATTACTCTGGTTTTAGCTTTTTTTCATCTAATGCATATATTCTGCACTTTTACAAAGAAAAATGYGTACTGCTTTGCAGTGAGCTTATTAATAATGATTACAGGAATAGCCATACTAATATTGAATTACAGCACTTATATTTTACATCATTAACCAGTCTTTTCTACTGTAAAATTGAGGTAGAAGAATAATGCAATGCAATTTTGGCAATGTCCTTTTATTGTAACCAGACTATATACTACTGCATTGTTTATGAAGTGAGAAGCATTTCACTGAATGGAAATTTACATACAGTAAAATATCCCCARAACAGTTCCTTGCATAGGGAGAGCACGATGGGAGGTGAGTAAAATAGGAAATTTCTTTGAGACTGAGATTTGTGTGGGTTTACAGAACTATATCCTCACTCTGTTGATTTCTTGGACTGAGCAGACTGTAAACTAAGCCTAATATCTTCTTTAAGTCATATTTGTATGTTAAAATGGACATTATATGACATGTTGTTGGATAAAAATGGTGAAAGTATAGCCCACAGATTTCTTTTTCATACCACCTGTGGTAGAGAAGTGGTTGAACAAAGATTCTACCTTTCTTGCACATTTATTAATGGATAAATGCAATGTTAATTTTATCTATACTGCTGATAGCCCATAGAGCTGCACTGCCATCCGGACCAGGACAGACCGGACAACTGGGCAGTAAGAAACCTCATGAAGTTCAACAAGGGCAAGTGTAGGGTCCTGCACCTGGGCAGGAATAACCCCAGACATGCCTACAGGCTGGGGACCGACCTCCTGGAGAGCAGCCCCGCAGAGCGGGACCTGGGCGTCATGGTGGACGACAGGTTGACCATGAGGCAGCAGTGCGCCCTCGTGGCCAAGAAGGCCAGTGGGATCCTGGGGTGCATTAAGCAGAGCGTCTCCAGCAGGTCGAGGGAGGTGATTCTGCCCCTCTCCTCAGCCCTGGTGRGGCSGCMYCTCGAGTMCTGTGYGCAGTTCTGGGCTCCCCAGTGCAGGAGGGACGTGGAGCTGCTAGAGAGAGTCCAGCGCAGGGCCACAAAGATGATTAGGGGTCTGGAACATCTGCCCTATGAGCAAAGACTGAGAGAGGTGGGCCTCTTCAGCCTGAAGAAGAGAAGGCTGAGAGGAGACCTGATCACTGTCTATAGGTACCTCAAGGGAAGTAGTGAGGACGATGGGGCTGACCTTTTCTCAGTGGTGGTCAGGACCGGACTAGAGGAAATGGCCACAAACTGAAGCATCAAAAATTCCACAGGAACTTAAGGAAAAATTACTGTCACCCAAAGGGAGGGTGAGAGAGCCCTGGAACAGGCTGCCCAGAGAAGTTGTGGAGTCTCCTTCTCTGGAGATCTTCAAAACCTKCTTGGACACCACCCTGTGCCGGGAGGTTGGACTAGATGACCTCTAGAGGTCCCTTCCAACCTCAACCACTCTGTGATTCTATGATTCTGTATAGTTCACTGAAACTGTCCCTTAATGCCTTTCAGTGTTTTCCATCTGARATCGGTGCTGACTGCGCAGTTGATGTGCCTCTCTTCTAATTGAAATTTGAAAAAACATGTATGTATTATGCTTTCTTTTTGTAGGCTGACTGTATACAGTTACTAGGCTGTTGTWATTAATTCAGAACAAATGAAAGCTGTCATATTCTGTGTTGTTTTAAATTAGACTAAAGACTAGACTTTTCTRTTAGACTTAAGCAGTTAAATGCCTTCAGAGAGCTATGCACAGATTTCTAAATTAAAATCTTTGTCTCTGCAGTAGTCCAGTTGTTTAACCTTCTGAGCAAAATTCTGGGTCTATGAATATCAAGAGTTTCTCTCTGTCACTTTTCCCACTGTCTTGCTTGTTTTCTGAACTTCATAGTTTGGCAGAAATCGTTTCTTCTCTTAAATACTTCTGTCAAGTTTCACGTAGTTTTCAGATTCTAAAGTGTTAGAGGTTCACAGAATGGTCAGGAAATAAAAGTATAATGTTGAGTCCAAATCACACTGCTTGTGAAATATGCTTCTAATARGATTTAATTGTGTTTTCCATGCTAATAGACTACTCTGACAGAAATTGACATGGGCTCCCCACAAAGAATTTTATAAAAGAGTATGCCAGTCTGTCTTTCTATAGGAAAAGCTGGAGCAGAGTTGGTTAATAAATAGTGAAGCAGAAACATGGACCCCATTGCTATCCCCACCTTTGGCTGACATAAGTGTACATTCTCACTGAAAAGCTGCCATTCGTCTGCCAGGTTGGAGTGGAAGTTTAACTGTGACATTCAATTTGTGAAGCCAAAATATTCTACAGACAGATTATCTTTGAATACTTTCATTTGGTTTGTTGGCCAACTTTTCAGTCCAGTACTCCATCTAACCACTCATCTCCTGGAGACATTATTTGAAGCATCTTCATGTAGCTTCCTCACACTTACATGGCTTAATATATGTGTGAAATGCTACCTAAGATTCTCCAAATGCTTGATGTTTCAAAATTATGAATTTAGAGAGTTTATGGTTGCTCTTTTTAAGCTGAAAATTCTCTTATATGAGTACCAAATAGCTACAAATAAGGCACTGCTGCGACTGCAGATGTGGTTGACTGAAAGCCCAACCACATTTCACAGTAATTAAGATTAGGCTTTATGCAATATAGTTTCATATCTCTCTTGTGCTTGTCTAGAGCACAGTGTTGTTCTGATGACACTGGTGTTATTCCTTGCTTACATGCACAGCATAATGACTCGATGTGCATGTGAAGAGAGTGAACGAGTAWCTGATTTACACTCCTATTAACTGAAGTTTGATTTTCTGAACATAAAAGTTCCAAGCAATCTGGTTTGTGCTTTCTTTGTACTCTGCGTTAGCAGCCTTTAAAGCTTGCAAAGTGGATGGAGCACTTTATTATGTGTCTCATTTTCTTTTAATGTTCATTTGTAAGGATGGTGCTGAGTTAATTTGTTGTCAGTGGTGGAAGAGTCCTACAGAGATTTTTGTTAGCGAAATTCCTGACGGGATTTCTCTTGTGTGCCCTTGCCAAAATAATCACTGCAGTGGATTCTCAGATGGCTTCATCTGGAGCACACCCAAGGCTCTTCAATAGCATATGCAAAATTGTGTTCTCCTGTCCCACCGATAAGACTGGCTCTGTCTGGGGCTGAGTTGTTCCTGTGCCCAAAAGTAGAGGAGAAATGAAGGAAGTGGAAGGCTAGTGCAGGCGTTGTGCCTATCTTGTCCAGGGAGTCCTGAGAATTGCAGAGCTGTAATCCCTCCTGCTTTCCTGTGTGTCCGTGTGCTCAGCGAAGCACAAGCCCAGRCTGCTTGTGGGAGAGCCGGCACCGCACCGCTGGAGCCAGCCCCTGCTGTCTGCCCCTGGGCTGCCCGAGGCTAGAGAAGATCTAGGCTAATGTGTCAGCTCTGAATTTTTAGATACTTCTAACCTGATTTGGTTTCACTTCTGGTGCCACAAGAGAAAACTGTAAAACAAACTGTATAGAAAGCAAAATATGATTATGCTAGAAAACAAAAAGCCTTAGCAAAACCCAGTTCTCAAGCTGCAAGAGTAATCTGTGGATTAAATGGTGTCTCACTCTATGTGCATGTGCGTGCAGGCAGCATAGAAATTAGGACTGTTATCTGTGCTGACATTAGAATTAATTTTCATTTTAACTCGCTCTTCTCCAATGGTGGAAAGCCAAGTAATTCTGAAAGTTAAATAGGGCACATGTGCTTCACCATTTGAAGTACCACTCAGACTGGGCCTGCAAAAGATGTAGTCCTAGAAAATATGATGAGGAAAAATCCTGTAGCAGCAGGACTACATGATAATCTTTTATCATGATGGCCCATGAAAGCAAAACAATAAATATTCACCTGGAAAAACAGGTGGATTTACAAATCTGGTCTGTCATTTTGTTCTCTTCATTTTTTGCTTTTGTCATTGTTGTTGTTGTTTTTTCTTTCTTTAGGGCTATTTCTGTAGTGGGCCAGAAGATAAAGAAATATTAGTCCTACTGACAACAGTTTTTTGCCCAGCGCTATGACATTTTAAAAGTTATGTGCAGTAACTTGAATCAAACATAAAACTGTAGCCCAGAATGTTAAAAGGTGCCAAATGTAAGAAAATGAATGGCTAAACMCAGGCTCTTGTTGTTGTTTTTAATTAAATAGGGAGAGGGAAAATCAGGATGCYCTTGGTCTTGATGACTAGTGTAGCACTATTATTGTCTACAGAAAGGAAACWTTACTAGCTATATGAGTGCTTTGCTTATTTGAATATAGGTATTTCAGGGGAGGGGATAAGCATGAAAGGAAAATGAGCTTTCACAACAGTAATGTCCCTATTTTGATGTAGGTTCTTTGGCTGGCTAGAATTAGAGTAGGCAGCAGAAAAATATTTTGTTCAGTGATCTGTACTAACTACACTTTTTTTTTTTTTCCTGAAATTGCCCCCTTTGTATTTTTGTTTTGTTCCATTAATCAACTCAGAAGAACACAGAACCAGAGKAAAAATTTTAAAATATAGTGAATATTGAAGACTGATTGCAATGAAATCGTTAACCATGATGATTGTACTCCAGGATACTCACCCTCTCTCAGCAGAGCCTTGGGTCTGTAGTAAGTACAAGTCAGAATTTGTTCTGAAGAGAAAATAAAAAACAATCTAATTTTAAAGCCTGAAATTTTCCTAGGCTATGCTATCTCACAGCCTGCTGAGCAGAACACCTGTTTCTCTATTGAAAGCTAGAGAAATATCCAAAAAAGGCGGGTGCACCCGTATAGCATTTCAATTTTTCCATGCACCAAAGAAATGATACAAGCTCATCCTGAGGCTCAGTAAGTTTTGTTTTGTTTTCGGTTGTTTGGGGGAAACAATATAATTAACCTTCAAGAAATGTGATAGTCTAAGAAGGATAGACATGTSAGGTCAGAATAAATCTTAAAAATTCATATGGGCCCAAGTTTGAAGAAAGGATCTCCATCAGATCATCTCTTATATAAAGCTTAGAGTTAAATTACGAGGAAATTTTATTTTACAGTAAACTGAACAAAAACAGCCTATGGTACTGCAGAATTTTAAACTGCCTGGAGACAAAGGCCAGCTAAACAGCRAAGATGGAGAGCTAAACCACTAAGGAAAGACCCACTGATAAAGTCTTAGGTTTATGGTGTGTAGCACATCTAGCACTTTTCCTCCTTTAGTATGCAAAAATTAGACCTTTATGAGATCTTTACACCTGTAGGTGTTTACCACAGTCTAGGACATGGAGGCTTCAGTTTTTATTGCTTGGCTTTTGTCCCACTTACAGGAGCTTTAAAAGAGACAGATATAACCTTAAAAGAGTCACCTTCAAGGCTGACAGGCAGAAACATTAACTTTCCTGGAAAACAGCCTTTCCTTTTTATAAATATGACATGCTGATGGGGAAGAAAGGAACATTTATCATTCTCAAAAGAACATTCTGTCTGATGGGGGGTGAATGTCTTGGCAGAGTACCTGCTATTCAGCTGCTGAACAGCAAGGAAAGTTTCTTGTTTTTATTGTCAGGCAGGCTGAATGTAGGGCCAGTTAACCATAGCAAACGATGCATAAAATAAAATTGCCTCAGCACAACTAGAAATTGCAATGATGTTCTTAAGGATTACAGCCCTTTTCAATGGCCCCATATCATCAGTGACTGTACTGAGCAAGGTCCTTCTCATGGGAAGGTGAACTTTGGAGAATAAAGAGTCACAGCATATAAGATGCCCCTAATCCTCAAATTCCAAGGCTGGCTTAAATAGATCCTGTTTGTTTTTCACAGCCATAGTGCAAAATGGTCATCTTACAAATATGTTTTGAAATGAGAGAGAACTTTGATGTTGGAATCCACTAGAGTACATTCTTTAGTCCCTCTTACAATGTTTTCTGTTTATAAATGTATTTTTTTTTACTTCATGCCACGATCACACATACCACTATCATTCTACTCTTATCTCCTGCTCTCTAAACCTTAATATGAATTTATGTTAGCACCATTGGATCCATCATTCTGATTATCAAAGAGTTCGGTATAGAGTGGTGCCTTGGAAGTTCGGGCTGGGGCAGCAAGAATTTGTGTTCATCTGGTACAAGTGTAAGCTTTTTGTGGATTTCTGGGCCCAAAACAGAAACAACTATACCAGCTATAGGCCTGTGGTGTTATGTTTAACATCGCAATTGGCACATTCATAATCCTGAGGGTAGTACACAAACCAACTTTAGAAAGAACCTTAGAAACTTTATGGTGTCTATGTATGTTGGCACAGGATTTATGCTATAAGCTCTGTCAATATATAGTATCTCCTTCCAGTTCTCTGGTGCAAACTTATTTGAATGCTTCTGCATTACTGTCTGACATGAATTTGGCTGTACGTGCTTCAGACTTTAGAATTTCTTTGGTATCTAGATCCCTCACAAGTGTTTCTCTTTTGGGGAACCTTTTCTCAGATATGAATAAGAAGTGATTTTCATCATATTTGACCAGGTCTGTTTTGCTCTTTTGTTCTACCGTGTACACATAAGGAAAAAGGAAGAAAATCCTTCGTTTTTCTTATCTCAGTGACGGCTGATGCTTGTGCCTCTGTGTCCTTATCCCTTTTATATAACTCAAACTCAACTGAAAACAAATATAGCAAGAGCTATAAAAATTGCTCTGTAATCAAGTAAACTTTCTCTTAAAGCTGAAGGCATAATTTGGGGACTGATATATTCTGAAAAATCTGTTAACAGAATTTTCTAAGTGAAAAGGATGCAGTCTCCCTGTAAGTGAAGGATGGAAAGGAGGAAAGAGTAGAGTTGAGTGGGACGTGAGGACCAGACCTGTTATCACTGGATGACTGGAGCTTCGAAGGCGTTCTGCACGTCTGACATGGCAGAAATCTTCCCTGCAGACCCATAAACAGCAGTCACCTAAGTCACCAGGCTCAACTCTTCAAAGAAAATCAGTGACCTGCAAAGGAACACCGACAAGTCAACAGACTGGTAAGAACATAATTTTTGTATGAGGCTTAATTCAGAAAGATAGGCAGTGATGATTCAAAGAGGAGAACAGGAGCTTTTACTTCCTTCAAGTTTCTGGGAGAGAGAGGGGTAGATAGAAAAATCTTGGATGTGAGTGCATGTCAGAGAAATAATCAGTTCTCTAGCTTGGATCACATTTGACAGCACAGAGCTGGGGTGAACTCTTTTGTTCCTTGCTCATCAAAGCTTTCCTGAGGGCACCCGGCCAAATCAGAAGCCCTTTAGTGGCATCCAGACTTGTGGGTAGGACATTTTGCCGGACTCCTGTTTAAAACCCTGTCTTCAGTCTCCCTCACTTTTTTGTTGTTAATGTCTGGATCAGATTCCAAGTMATTGCTAGATATTTAAAGGATGATRAATCATACTACAAGTGGTGGAAAGAATGACACTTCAAAAAGAAAATGCACCATGAGAATTTTTTGGGTAAWTTTTTTGGGGTGTTTTAAAGTAATTTTGTGTAGGAACATTTAGTGTAATTAAGATTTCATAAACTATGAACACCTGCAACAGTATGTTAAATAGACCTGTGTTATTTCTATTATTAGATACAATGTTCTCTTGCACTTTACTGCTCTCCTGTGACCTGTAAATAAAAATATTTTCTGAGGTTTCAAATAATCCCTTAAMTTCTGAATGAAAATGCTAAAGGATGAACAAACCAGCACCTACATAAACCTTCTCATATAGGAACAAATTTTGTATTTAAAACACATGTTACTGACAGTATAAAATTTTAACAAATCACTATTTATACTATGCCAAGAAGGAAAACAAGAGAGTCCAATAAGAACTGAGGGAAAATTGAACTATTTTTTATTAATGCACTATTTTGATAGTGGTATTTTATTTTCTGTGAATTTATGCATTTCCTGTTGCCATCCAGGTAGTAATCACTCTGACACATTTGGATATCTGAAAATGAATACAAATATGTATAGTAAAGATGCACAGTATCTTTTTGAATTCAAACRTAAATAGAGGCAAATGCTCAAGTAGTTCTAATTTGATTGAAGACAATTAAACAAATTGAAGTTATTTTATGGCATAATTATACACATAACGATTGCTATAATAATCACATGCAAAGCATATGCAGTACTACCATGTATGCACAGAATATATCAGAGCATTGTCCAGTTTTTATATTCCTATACAGAATGTAGGGCTAAAAGGAAGAAGTATTTAATCAAAAATATGCACSCTTCTTGCTGGCAATTMATCMAAAAAGTAAATCAAAACCAATGTTYCACAGTTTATTTTATCAAATAGGACCAAGTTTAGAGTAATTATACCAAACAGTCTAATTACTCTTATAGCTTTCTAAATCTTTTAATTTTGTTTAAATGGTATTTTAAGCAATATGTAATTCTTTTACTATGATTTTGTTAAGTCTCTTAATGATTCATACATATATAAACATCCAGGGTGATGAAATTATGTCATGATGTGGACTTTCCAAAAGAGCATAAGTTTATCTGAAATTTAATTATCTAYAGTTAACTATTCAGACTGTACCTCTTGTTTTCACAAATATGCTCCATCATGAACTGTGGCAGAGCAAAATTGCCATTAAGCAAATGAACAGAAACTAGTAAATACTGACAATATGCAAAAGACTATTCAGATTRCAAAGATGAGGGCAATCATGGATGGAGGAAGAAGCCAAGCTCTTAAGGCATTGAGCTAGGCTGGGGTCAAGATGGACACTTAAATAGGATTGTGTTACTTGGTCTATTACTACCTGATCTCCTTATTTTTTGACCCAAAAGAAACCAAGTAGCCTAAAGTTACAATAATTCTACTATTCTTCAATATAACTGTTTTGTCTTATAAAAGATGCAAAAATAAATTATATASTGTGATCACAGGGTACATGTTTGGATACAATACCACTAAGTAGTGCAAGAAGGAYTATCAGAATCTTCTCTGCAGGATGCAAGACGTGAGAAATTGTATGGGTAGGTGCCTAAGCCTCCCGAGTGTGTTCTGCCTTTTTTTTTTTTTTTGGTGTTCCTTGTGGGTTATTTTCTTTTGTTAAGTAATGGAGATAATCACAGTGATAGGATGACGAGGCTTATAGAAATTCTCCCTTATCCAGCTCCTGATCATATACTGTCCACATTGTGTGTTCCAGGTGATTTGATGCATGAGAGTGGACACCATTCAAAGGAATAGGCCCTGACTGCTTGACTGTTAATTCCTACACTACCTTACATTTACTTTGCTCCTTGACTTACTGACTACTTCAGATAGCTTTCTTGAAGACAATTTTTGGGAACAGGTACCTGATTTCAGGTACCTTTTCCYAAGAGGCAGTATGGACAGTATTATGCCCTTCTGGTTCCCACAATCCCACTGTTTTGCATCCAGTCATGGTTACATATCCTCACACTGCTTTTCTGCTAAAATCTTAGCACTATTACACTCACTTTTTTCAAACCTTTATATATTTTTGTTACATGAGCTGTTCAGAAGGGTCTGGATATTAAATCTAACTGACAGTAATATTAGAGATCTTAAGCAGGACGCATGACTGGTCAGTAATCAGGAATATCTCAAAGGGATGGAAGTGCTCGAAAGCTGGAGCAAGAAAGAAGGCAGAAGAAAGAATATGTAAAAGTAAGCTAGCATGTAAATCTAGTATGTAAAAGTAAGTTAATGTTCAACAGTTTAATTAGCCAGTTTAATTTATTTTGAATTTAAGTGTTGGGGGGTTTTTATTTGTTTGTTTCTTTTCTTTTGCTCTATACTTGAGAAATGGCAYCGTTACAGGTAACAGGAGTGAGATCCTTGTCTCATTGAAGTCAGGAGGAAGTTTGCCTTTGACTCAGAGGGGTCAGTCACTTTGAAGGAAATAATCAGATCAGCAGTTTTGACCTGACAAACAGATATGAGTCTGAAAGAAAATAGATGAGAAAACAACTTTTAATTAACAAACATGAGCTGCTGRGAGGACTATGCTGACAGTGTGAATTTTTCCTCTTTCTTGAATGGAGAAGTCAAACTGAGGGTTACTCTCAGCTTGACCTTASAGCATGTCTGTTTTTTAATTATGTTTAGGACAAAGAGGTTGAGATGCTGGGAAGCGAGGGTGCTCTCAGCCTGGTCACCTTAGTTCTCCATCTCTATGTAAGACCAGGTTGAGAGCTATGCCTCAGCTTCTTTATATACTAGAAGTATTTCATTCTGCAGATTAGGCCTCCTTTTTTTTTTTWWTTTTTTTTAAWTTTTTTTTTATGGTCTGATCAGTCTTTTAAAATATTCATATACTCCAGATCTTGCCCTAAAGCTAAGTAACTGTTACAAAAACACCTCCTGTGTTGCAGGCTTAAAACTAAAAATCAGCTGGGAAATAAAAAGATTTGAGGAGGGCTATAAAAGTAAAACAGCTTGGGGCAGTGGGATAGGGGAAGTAGTACTTGGACAGCTGAAAAAGACAAAGATTTTCCTTAGAAAAAAAGGATAATCCAGCAGAATGATTTGTCTGAAATGGCAGGAGGAGGAAGGGGGTACAACAAACAGGTACTTATTACCATATTATCTCCATCTAAATATCTRTCTATTACAGATTATTATATATATAAATATAGAGAAAAAGATTCAGATATTTAGGCATATGTATAAAACATAACCTTCCAGTTAAGAATAAATATACTGGAACATAATTCCCAGTTAGATTGTCCTTCTGGTTTTCTAATTTTAAGAAAAGCTGTAGAACCACATTTTCAGAAAGAAAAAAGAATACATTTAAAATTGTCTACCTTCTCCATAAAACTTCTCCATAAAAGCTAAAGTATTTAAAATATTATTTTTRTTTGAATATGATCATAACATCACAAATGCCTATTTGTATTTTCAGTGAACAATTGCATATTAGCTGTGATAATGGAGATAAAGGTTTGAGAATATTATTTAGCATAAATATGAAAGTAGCATAAAAATATGCTTTAGTCTTGAATGCTGACTATCATTTTTCCCCCAGAGATCTCAATTTTTGAAGGATTTGTAGCTTGTTTTGTTCAACATAAAATTTGTCGACTTGAGACACTAAGTATGAAAATATACAGCTTTTTGAAAAAAAAAAAAAAAGTGTACTTGTGGCACAACTCTGGAAAGATTTTCACATTTTCTTTGTATCTGGCTCCATAACAAATCATGGGCACCTTGAGCTGTCTATCCTTGCTTTAGAGGGCAGAGAGAATTTTGAGTATACCTTTYATTTTGCCTTTTTTTAATCAGAAAGTCCCTGAAACTTTCAAATTTGTTTTGTGTATCTGATTCATCAGCTATCTCAAAACTTACATTCTGATGAACCTTGAACAGATGAAATTGATAAGATGGCCAAGATCTATGATGTTAGTGTAGCTGCTTTTAGATGTGTCATGTTCTTTTTATAGTCCTGTACTGTTATTACAGCTTCCCTACTGGTCAAACCTGCAGACATCATTGCTTTACTGGAAAAAGCTTTTTACAGGACAAACTTGTCTGCAAAGTTGCTCCATTGAAACAGGTGAAAAAAGGCTCCAGATGATATAGTCCTCAATGTTCTAACTGGGTTAATTTGCACTGAATGAACAGAAATAAAAACAGAAAAAAAYAAATAAACAAAAATAACACATAATCACTTATTTTCATTACATCTAAATAAACTGTAGACTAATGTGGACCAAATAATCTCTTTTCACATACATAAGTTCTCTACTTTGGGAAAAAAGAAAAACAAAATCAGGACCRAAGAACAAATACGTTTTAAAAATCATGCTTGCAGTTTTAARAGRCACATTTATAACTGCRAAATAAAAGTATCTTCCTTGCTTCWCTTCCCTTCAATAGAAAAAATATGTTTAGCAGTTCTTCGTTTTAACTGATGGTTTGTCAAAAACAAAGMAGAGAAGRAAGGAAGAAGARAAGGAAATGGAGTAGAAAAATGTTAAATTAATACCAAAGCTGTGCTATCTTCTCTGAGAAAAATCCTCATAGCTTCAGCAGGTTTGTACCTGCAGTGTCATGATGATTTTAGAAAATGTCCATATCCAATATCCATATATCCATATCTTCCCTCTCCCTTTTTTTCCTTCTTTCCTAGTAGGAAAATATTTCAGTTACAGCAACTGTATGATGAAAGCACTAACTGTACATAGCATGTTACTACTTCTTATTAAGAATGACAGTCAATATGTAAAACTGTCACAGTAAAGTCAAGATTTGCAAAATTTTTGAGGAGGCCTCTATAGCATTTGGAAGCCATGCTATTAATATGCAAAAATGAATGCATGCAAAAACTTAGAATCATAGAATTGCTAAGGTTAGAAGGGACTTTTAGAGTTTATCTAGTCCAACCCTCCGTACACACCTAGAGCATGTTACACAGGGTTGCATCCAAGCAGGCCTTGAATATCTCTAGAGAAGCAGATTCCACAAGCTGTCTGGGCAACCTGAAAGACTCAACTAAAATATCACGAGAACATCATATATTTTAAAATCTTAAGGTTATTTAGGCTATAAAGAGATTGAAAAAGATCTTTCTAATTCAGAGATAATGTAAAATCTTCCTCAGCTCTAAAACAGCTACTAACTCTTTACGTCCCATTGATTTCAATGGAAACTGATGCTTACTAAATTTTCACTCTTGCTCTATTACTCCATTAAAATAAAACTATAACTTCATTCATTAGCTAATTTTGTAAGAGTTGTATATATACTTCGAACTGTAAATTGCACTCATGATTGGACCTTAATACTAGCTGCATTATTTAATTTCAATATTTAAGCAGGCATACTGAGAAATGTAAAARTAAATGATAGATTTAATAAGACTCAAAATACAGAAGGCAAAAGAAGCAAAGTATTTCATACTTTTGTATGTTCCATTTAGATATTCTAAAAGCTATCACTCAGTTTTCTGACTTTATTGTTTTTCAGGGGGACCACCAGGGGACTAACTTGAAAAATTTGCCATTTGTGGCTTACTCACTGAACAAGCAAAATCACTGAGAATCCAGGAATAAGTGTCACCTGCTCCAGCTATCTGTGCCCTCTCACCGTTTTTGTGCACCCAGGCAGCTATAGTGCAGAGACAGAATTGTCCCTAGACTTTGATTTAATTCACAATGCTCGACCTTCATCTCTTGATCTGGACCAAAATCCTGGGAAACCATCTAAGAGTCTGTTTTCCTAAATGGGGCCCATTTTTTTCTCTCTAGGCAGATTGCAAAGCAGATCAACATGAAGAAACAAAGACTTGCACTGAAGCAGTGACTGAAAACATACTTCTTCTTGGTATTTTCTCCACTTTGTATTGGAGTATCAAAACAAGTTTTGTCATTATTAGGATGTGAAGCTAATGAGAACAGCCTCTCCTGCCCTGGTATGATATGTGACTCAGTGTTTGTCAGTGCTGTCTGGGTATTTATGCTGGAGTGAGGTCCTTCCTATGTGGATTCCTCAATCTATGCACAAGGTTGATCCAAAGGTCATTAAAAGAATGTTAGAAGCTTAATACTAGTTTCCCAGAGAAGTTTTGTTCTCTGATAAGATTGCTAGAAGGAAGATTATATAAACAGTAATAGAAATGCTCTGAATTTGGATTTTACAGTGTGTTCTTTTGCTATTTCTGGCATGTGAATTTCAAAAGCAGCAGCTGTTCTGTGGTAACAACATGAAAATTCTTAACCCTTTGTGAAAACAAAAATAACTTGCCCACTTTTTACTCGTGATCCACACAACGTTTTATTTCTCTTGTGCAGAGTAGAAATGTGGACAGTTGCCATGAAGTATCTGGAATTTGTTATGTCTATGTACTGGTATCACAGTAGTTCATTGCATCTCTATCTTGAGTTTTACATTCAGATTGCGATACCTACCTAACTGTGGTACCTCCTTATCTCCTAAGTGTCAAATGAAAATGCTCCAAGATGCTGAAAGATGCTGAAAATGCTCCAAGATGCTCTCTGAGAACTTACACTCCACCTACACCATGTGCCTGAAATAAACCATTTGACTCTTGGTCTCAGAGTCACTGAAAAGTTCTCAGTCAAACCCTTCAAAAATATGCTATCTCCTTGCTGACTTCAATGGAAGTACATTTACAAAAACTGATATCTGGCCCTACATCTGTGATTTCGGATTATGACAGATGATGTTAGGAGGATTCTGCGTTCAGTTTCAGTTTAACTTTTCTCTATTTTTTATTCTATTAATAGTCAATGATATGGTATGATTTAGAAATTGCAGTATGAAAAGCTGATTGATACCATAAGCTTATTTAGTATTGCTTTTCTTTGATAAAACACCACTAAAAGAGAATTTATATTTGCTATTTAAAGCTGGACATCTCTGTGTGGTCAGCAGGGAAATCTACTAATAGAATATTGGCATTGCAACATCACTTCAGTAGGCATACACACGGATTGGTTTCATTTTACCTTAGTTCATTATTCATATTCATAGTATCATTTCCATAGATTTGCAATGACTTTGTTTTGTCTTGATATTATAACATAATCTGCATATATTTGCATAAAATAATCAGACAGTGGTTGAGAATCTCAGGCAACAATTTTTGTTGTGCATGCTCTAAAGTATTACCTCAGCTAAAAATGTCTTCAAAGGTTGTTTTCAAAGCAAACTCAGAACTTTTAAGTAGTAGCTCTCAGAATTTTAAACTTCACCAGTTTAATTTCTAAAATGGATGTCTTCTATGGTCCATTTAATCTTTCTAGAAGTTATTACATGTCATCAGGTATAATATCTACCTGTCTCTGACCCAGGTATGTTTGCTGTCTATCTAATTCATCAAACTTATAACAGAATAGTCATAGGTATATGTGAATCCAAAAATTCAKCGTTTTGTTTGTTTATTTATTTATTTATTTTGTGTCTCCTTAGGAACAGCAAGTTCTCGTGTTTTTATCTGGTAGTTGGTGCTATCACCCACCACACAAGCCAACAAACCCTCCTGGCAGAGTATGAACACTGAGGTGAATAGTCATCTYGGAGCATTCAAGATGCTCCATGAGGTGGGTGGACAGAAAAATCTATTTCAAGGACTTGATATAAAATGCACTGAAGCACTGGAAATTTGTTAAGTTTTTCTTTCCTTTCATAAAGTAAAAGACGTAGAATGAAGCCATTTCGAAAGCCCCTTTAACTGCTCTTTCCAGCAAAGCTATACAATGTATGTGGGGAAGTGTATGAATCGGATTTAATAAATTTTCTTTGTTAGGAGAAAAAACAAAAGATCATATCTTACTCATTTCTCTTTACAAATATCCATTACAAGAGAACTGAACTTTCCAGTTTACTTTTGGATTTGAGGCCATACTTTTATAAACTGCTAGATTGTCCATTGCCTCAAAGCAATCAGCTCTTATAGATAAAGCGGATTTCCAACATTTCACAGTTTATTTTATWTTGGCAATAATTGCAGCTTTGGGTAACTCTTTCCCATTACCACAATCTAAGCCATTTATGAAGGAAATGCTCCCTAATAGGTRTGCAGAAGGCTAATTTGCAGAGTTGAAATGGGACATATACCAGTCATGTTGAGATAAATATGATACTATTTTATAATCCCAGAGCATATGAGCAGTAATTCTTCATATTCTATCTATTATTTGTTTTTATAACATCTGTTTTCTCCAAAATAAGTGTATTTGAAAGCTAAACTCATTTATATTAATCATTTTCTGCACCCAAAACATCAAAGGGTACTATACTACACTTCCTAAATGTATTCATAAAGTCTGTAATCTATACATGCATACATACCTATGCCCAGGTCTTCATACAGGCTCTTTTTTTTTTTTCCTCCTTGGGTAGTAAAAAATACATTCATTAYCATCTTTTCTACCTTTTTACTCTTCAGGATGCCTTTCATCTCCACTATTTATCCTTTTTGCCCTTTTGACATGGCTATGCTATCCTGGCAGGAGGGAAGAGCTGAGGTATGTTGTTTTGGGGGATCTTCAGCAGGTCAATTGTCCTTTTTTAAGGACAGGCTTAGTCTCTTGTTCCCTGAGCCTCTGGCTTTGGGAAAATTACTTTGATGCTAGGGAATTAAAATAGAATCAAAACTTGCTACTGGATGAACCAGGCCATTCTTTTATGCAGTGGGTAGCTTTGTTGGCCACATTCTTAATTTTCAGTTGTCCTATGCATTCTGTAGGGAAACAAATTACCACATCAGCAATTTTACTAAATGGAGCTGAAAACTTAATTCATCAATAACTTAAATACTACAAAAAATGAAATGGACAGAGTAAACACTGAAAAATGGGAAAGATGGAAAAAAGGAAAWGGAGAAAATGGAGAAATGCTAATAAATATGACTTACTCAACATGAGAGTCAACAGAGGAAAAACATAAGACAGAGAGCATGATTGTCAGAGAAAGTCTTTCTTATGAAATACTGTATTAAAACTATTACAGTGRGGTCCTGATTTGTGAAGTTACTCTAATACTATTGTCTTCCTTACTGTCGAAGGGTATCTTTAGTTAGAAGGAAATGAGTATAAGAAGCAAATTAAGGCAAGAGGTAAGACACTGTTTCCAAATCTCAGTAGCAAATGTCTTGGATAAGTGCACAAAGAACACCTGAACTTGCAGAAACAATAAAGTAGTCATATTAGAAATTGCTCTACTGATTCCTTTTCTTCTAGGAAATTATCAACACAAGAAGTTTAAATGTCATGAAACTTCCAGAAGTATTTTTGTACTCTTCATTGTTACAGATAAGGAAATAAATTATAATTCTTGCATTCTTCTGAGAACATGTATAGCAGCAAATTAAAAGTTTTGCTTGAAAAAACAAAAAAATTCAAAAGAAACTTTTAATTGCTCTTAGTGTAGCAGAAGGCATAAGGGTATGTGTAATGCAGAAGAGTTCTACTTTCAAACTATAAACTAGAAAATTCAAGTAACTATATTCTTCAGAGATTTGCATTGTATGGCCTTCTTTCACAAGTTAAATTAAACTTAATTTAATTAAGCCCCACTATTAGAATATTAATTTATTTTATCTTTCAAGCAAACTCAGGATGTTTTATTTAAAATCTGCTTCATATAATATGCAAAATACAATATTTTTCACCACTTTTAAAAATTAGCCTTGAAAGAAGTTGAGCATATGGAAAGAATAACTTTATATGACCTATAGCATATTCTTACCAAAACTATGCAGACAAGAATAACAAAGAAAGCAAACCACTTGCAATTTTTAGAAATGATTTAAAAATTCTGATTAGTGCAAAGCTTATTCTATTAGATAGAAATGTCTAAATTTATGTCACTGCCAAATTGTTCCATCTGTGTATTCATGGCACTTTGTCTTGTCTGATGTAAATTAATCAACTACGCAAGTTACCAAGTGTTCCTCTGGGAGACATCTGAAGAGAATTCTTTGATGAGACATTTCCTAATACAAAGCCTGAAATTTGATACCCTTTTATATTTTACCATTCTTCCAATTCTTGTTAGTTTCAAAATCTCTGATCTGTTTGAAGTCATTCTCTTTCTCCTTTCTGGTGAAAAAATAACTCTAAGCTGACTGGAGACAGGAGGAACAATCTTTTAGAGTAGGGCTTTAGAGACTTTAGGGAAATTTCTGTGCATATGTCCTTATTATGTGTTCCTGACCATTTTGTAGCTAAGAATTTGCAGGGCTCTGAGAACAGAAATATAACTGCATGTTTCTTTTTTCAGATGGATGGTTTGGATGTTTTAAGAAAGCACATTTCTTGTTTGTTTAGTTTGTTTGTTTGTTCATTTGTTTTTCTTTTATACAATGGCAAGGAATTTCCAAATCTCTAAAAGACATCAGAAAAGTCATCAAGAAATAGGAGAAATAAATGGAATGCTGCCTCCATTAACGTATAGCAAATGTGATTGATAGGTTTGGGGTTTTTTTGAGGTCTTATTTGTGCAAGAAATYCTGCAAAAAGTCATTTATGATTAAAGTTACAAATATGTTTGCATGTTTACAGATATTGGATTTTAATCCTTAATTGAAAACAGTTAAGAATAATGTTATACAGTGTATATATGTGTATATATATATATATAACAGTATAATGTAGACTAACTTTGGTTACAGAAATAATCCTATTTGAATTACAGAGGGATAGAGTGCTCCCTCMGCAAGTTTGCTGATGACACCAAACTGAGAGGAGGAGCTGATAGCCCTGAGGATTGTGCTACCATCCAGAGGGACCTGGACAGACTGGACAACTGGGCAGTGAGWAACCTCATGAAGTTCAACAAGGGCAAGTGTAGGGTCCTGCACCTGGGCAGGAATAACCCCAGACACCCGTACAGGTTGGTGACTGASCTCCTGGAGAGAGGCYCTGTAGAGAGGGACCTGGGCGTCATGGTGGACGACAAGTTGACCATGAGGCAGCARKGTGCCCTYGTGGYCAAGAAGGCCARTGGGATCCTGGGGTGCATTAAGCAGAGCGTCTCCAGCAGGTCGAGGGAGGTGACTCTGCCCCTCTACTCAGCCCTGGTGAGGCCGCACCTCGAGTCCTGTGTGCAGTTCTGGGCTCCCCAGTGCAGGAGGGACGTGGAGCTGCTAGAGAGAGTCCAGCGCAGGGCCACRAAGATGATYAGGGGYCTGGAACATCTGCCCTATGAGSAAAGRCTGAGAGAGCTGGRCCTGTTCAGCCTGGAGAAGAGAAGGYTGAGAGGAGACCTGATCACTGTCTATAGGTACCTCAAARGATCCCTTTGAGGAGRAGGGGACCAGCCTCTTTTCAGGACTAGAGGAAATGGCCACAAACTGAAGCATCAAAAGTTCTACAGGAACTTGAGAAAGAATTTCTAAACAGTGAGAGTGGCAGAGCCCTGGAACAGGCTCTGGAACAACAGAGAGGTGGTGGAGTCTCCTTCTCTGGAGATCTTCAAACCCACCTGGATGCCACCCTGTGCCCCGTGCTTGAGCAGGGAGGTTGGACTAGGTGACCTCTAGAGGTCCCTTCCAATCTTAAGCATTCTGTGGTTCTATGATTTGCAGATATTYGGTCTGGAACTGTGATTAAGGTCTAATATAAAAAAAGGACCAATTTAAATTAATTTRAAGCCTAAACTTTTCAGTACAAGTCCTAAATCTGTTTGGATGCCCAAATAGATAGTCTGACTTTCAGAGGTTCTGATCTTTCATAGCTTCCAAAGACTAATWTTTCTCAAAGCTACTAAATGTAGAGCTCCACTGGTGGTTCAACTTTTGATTGTTTCCTAAGCCCAAATGCGATACATAGGAAGGAAAAGAAAGCACTATACTGAAAATTTTACATTTTCACTACTATTTATCTGCAAGYACTTTTCTAATCAATTGAAGAAAGTGCAATTTTTGCATAATACTAAAGATTAGTTGCTCCCTATTGCAATACTATACGTAGGATAAGTACTTCACTCTGTAAACAAGTAGATGCTAACAACTAGCATTTGCATCTTGATCCAGACGGGATCTATCTTTAAATCTCATTGTTATGCTTTGAAGTAAAGACCAAAAAAAAAAAAMCCACACCTAATTTTTTTTTAAAAGTTTATCATTCAAAATCTATTTTATTTCTCTATTTAAATTGTTATTAGAGAAAGAGCTTTTCAAGATTAATATTGTGTGAACTGCTACTATATTTGATATTTCTAAGACTATGTGAAAATCAGCAGCTGATAATTTCTTGAATGTTTCTTGAATTATATGATTCTATACGATTCTGCCAAAAAAAAAAAAAAAAAAAAAAAAAAAAGAAAGGCTGGCACAAGGCAACACAGTGGAGAAAGTAGAAAACTAAAAGGATTGTAATAGAGAAAGAACATTTTCTGCAGGGCAGTGGAGTTCTTAGCTATTAAGATAATAATAATATCACATGAGGTATCACATGGTTAGTTCAAGAAGGAATTTTACTGGATGGAAACTTATGAGATATCTGAGAAAGTCAGCAAAGAGTTTGCTGTCCTACCAAAAAGGGAGAAGTCTTTCTGATCGCTGTATCTAAAGTATCTAAAGTCAGCATTTACTACTTTGTGTATCATTGGCCAATTTGCATTSTCAGAGACAGAGTCAATGAGAAAAACAAAGCCATATTTTGGCTATGATRTGGTATGGCTGAGCAAAGCTTTCTTTATTCAAGGTAACATGTCAGTTTAAAACTGCATTCATTTTCTGAGGCTATTTGAGCCATTTGAAACAATGAAATTAGCTGTTTCTATTGAAATGTGTTAAAGGCTATAGTCTGGTTCTTTTAAAATGCTGAAGCTTTTTCCTAATATTAATTCTGCAGACCTTTCAATAGATGAGACTATATATATTTTATATATATATATTTTACATCTGAAATGCATTTTGTGTGMTGAAATTAATTTTTTTCAATAGTAGTGGGATTACAGGGTCTCTTTTCACTATTTGAGTTATTTCATCATTTATCAAGTGCTTATGAGATTTACCTTGCCCAAAGTAATTATTCAGACATAAATTAAACAGCCTAAAACCAGTTGGTTATTTCAACTTATTTGTAATGCAAAATTGTGATCTCTTTATCAGAGATGCTCACATTTAAACTTTTYAATAGCAAGCCTAATATTCCTGCTTCAGTAAATAATTATTTTAATGATAATCTCCTTATTCTCTACCATTTTTTCCAATATAAAGGCTTAAGAAAAATTCCTTACAAAAATTTAGTATGTAGCTATTTGTAATGATAATAGCCATTTCCTGAACACACAAAAGCTATCTAAATTTTTCTTCACATTATACACAGTTTTTAAAACAGAAAAAAATGCATAGTATATAATGTCTGACAGTTTATGAGCTTAGGAACTAGTGCAATCTCTTAAAGTATTTTTGGTTTTACAAGCAGAGCAGTAGAGGAAAGTAAGTCAAAAGCAGATGAAAATATATGAATCTGTCTAAGCCAATTGGTAACTCTTTGATACTGCAGCCCCTGAAGCAAACGTGCATTTTGTTTGATTTCTGYTAGTCCCATGACTCAGCGGTGGAGTTTAATGGTGCTTGGTATTACCCAACTGGTATCAAAAAGCCAGGCACTGTTGTGGGARCAATTAATCCCTTCTGTGGGAGCAATTAATCCTATCCTTAGGGCTTTTAAATAACCAAAATTAATGTTATCACCAAACATACAGTTGGATGTGATGATCTTGAAGGTCTTTCCAACCATAATGATTCTATGATTCTATAAAAACAAMATATTTGGAAAAGAGTCACTTAAAGAAAAAGCTTTTCTACAGATATATTTTAATTTACCATTAACACAATATAWGATTCCTGAAGCAATGTCACTATAGGATAGAACTTAAGGATAGTCCTTTAATTTATATTTTTTTTTTCACTAAGCCTTTTAACCTCAATTAGCAYGAAAACATTATGATGTAGTTCATCTCCTTAAGTTCATATTTCAGATATTCCCARCTTTTCATTTTCCTTTGGTTGTGTCTTTATCTGTTTCATGACTCTGATTTATCTGTGCAGGGCATATAAAAAACAAACAGGCTGACAGATGAATCACTCTTTCAAAAGAGACAAACCTACACTTATTGAAACTGCATATTGCCAATTCAAAAAAAAAGATTATTTTGACACACCACATCGTGCTTTATTGACACTTGATATACAGTTGACAGGTAGAGTATAATACTGGTAGTATAGTATTCCATAATTTTAAAAACTTTTTTTTAATATGATTAAAAGAAAATCTTTAGTATGTATGAAATTGTTATTGAAGTGTTTTGCTAATTATAAAAATGGTGATCTCTGTCACCCACATTTTAAAATTCATTTATTTTTGAATCAGGAACTGGGCAAGGACTTTCAGTCTTAAAAAAATAAA
This sequence comes from Eudromia elegans, assembly GCA_003342815.1. Taxonomy (NCBI): domain Eukaryota; kingdom Metazoa; phylum Chordata; class Aves; order Tinamiformes; family Tinamidae; genus Eudromia; species Eudromia elegans. Next base: position 468,922 of record PTEX01000130.1, on the reverse strand, counting down.
TTGCTGTGCACAAGATGGTGTGGAAAGAATTCCAGAGTACACTTTAATTTCAGGTTAGTAGTCTTCCAAGTGTCCTTTTTTAYAGAATAGTCTTTCAGGTTCTTTCACACACTTTCACTGGTAGGGTGGCTCTTGTATCAATACGAAAGGAAGTCGTTATCTTGCTTCTTTACTATCTTATACTTCCAGGATCTATTTATGCCTTTTCAGCACCAGGGAAATATGACCCTGGAGGGTACCAAGCTTTTCTGTGAGTGTGACATCCAAGACATCTCCCTATTTATGAACATGCTCTGCTCAAATTGAGGTATATGAGTAACTATTTATTTCACATTCAATGTCAGCTTTGCAATACAGAATGAACTAAAATCCRTATGGATGTTAGCTCATTACTGAATGTTTCAAGTATTCTTTCTAATTAAAACTGGTACCTGGAGAATATTCATACTGYCAAGTGTTAAAATGTATGGAGCAAGTGATGTGGAGTATACCTGGAATAAGAGCTATGCATATTAATGAAAAAAAAACCCCAAACACAAAAACATGGTTTAGAGGTGAGGATTTATAATTACCTAAAGCCACTTACAATAAGATATATTTTTCATTTCAGCTTTTGTTAATTATGTAAGTGTTCAGTAAAAGAAGCAAAGGTTAATTTTAATTATAGATTCGTGTTCCATCTAATCTGTTATAGCTAACATTTGAATACCAACACCACAGAACAGATGTTGTCCACTACCATATAATAAGCTTTCATTTACTGTATTGACATTTGAAATGTATTAGTGTTATGACGGCTGAAAATTGTACATTTCTTCTARTTGATGTGGTAGGAATATAAAGGTGACAGTGTAAAAAAAAAGTATTAAAAATTTCTTGATTCATTTAAAACTACAAATCAATCTCTCAGAAACTCTGGAATTCAGAACTATATGAATCTATGATTATGAGAAGACAAGTGAATATGATTTTATTTGGAAGAAAAAAATAGTCGTGGAAATGCAGTTATATGGAGTATAAATGTGCTCTGTAGAACATAACATTTCTTACAATAATGGAGTTTTTCCATATCTCCTTTTTAAAAAAAAATATCTTTTGTAACTTTATAGTATGGGCTACTCATGCATGCCCAGAGGCCAGTAAGTCTAAGTTACCTTATCCAGTAGTGAACTTGAAATCAAATATTGTGCAAATATTTAAAAGTTAGTTTCAGTGAACTCAACAAGAGYAATCCTGTAGTGAGCACCAGCTCTCAGTGATTTTGTCCAAATTGAGAAAAGCCAGTAGAAGTCAAATGTCAACATGATAAGGATTAAGCACACTCAGGATCATAGTGTTCTGTAGCTTATTTAGTTTAAGTAAAAATACTAAGTAAAAAGTGGTATAATTTCAGAAAATGACAACAAAAACTAAACATCAACTATCTCCCTGACCTCAAAAAAGAATGGTGGAATTTAAAACACCCACTTTGCTTATTGCATTAAATGACAAATCTTTTACTGAGTTCAACACTGCAGAACTGAGTTCTTGAAAGAGGCCCTTAGTCCTGATCTGATTTACTTTTATGTATCCTTTGAATACAAGATATATACTCTCCCAAACACCCCCACACAATCTGAGTTGAACAGTCCGATCTTATGAAAACTTATCTTAGAGGAAGAACCAGAAAAGAGAATGCTGTATTATAATTTCCTGCTCTGAAAAATCATTGTTTAATTTCTAATGAGAATTTTACTGTTAGGTTTTTATCTGTAGCATCCAGTATGATAGAAAAGCAAATGTCTGCTCAGAAGGAATAGTACCAATTTTAACAGAGCAGAAAAAAATTATATAAAATAGTTAACTGATAGTATTTTACACATCTGTACATTTAGGTTCTTTGAAATTAAATCTAGGGATTAAATCTAGTTCATTAGATGATTTCGTATTTGAACTTATCATTCTTTTTTTTTTTTTTTTTTTTTTTTCCAATTGAGACGTCTATTTTATTCCTCTGGTGAAAATATGCATATTGGAGCTTTGCCTTGTATAATCATATCACTTGGATTATTAAGTTAATATTCTCCAAAAAAGTGATCGCTTGTATGAGCATTTTGAAGTGTTATAAAAGATAGTTTTAATCAATGGATTTTTGTACACCTTATGGAATTGTTATATATAAGTAAGTCRGTAGCATCCTTTTTTTTTCACTTTTAACTTCAGTATTTGCTAGCAAAACCTTGAGCTATTCAAACTTTTTTTAATTCTTTTTTTATCTTAAAGTTTTACTTCTCAGAATTGTATATTTTTTAATAAGAATTATTTCAATTTAATCCATCCTTACTCCATGAAGTATTGCTACTTCTTTTACATTACAAAGAGCAATGTTAATAAGAAAACATTTGAAATCATGTCATTGTAAAGCTTTCCCTTTAAAGGATAAGACATAAATAAACTTGTTAGGATTACCTTAACATTTCCTTTAAAGAAGCACAGGAACAAAATGGTTCAATAAGTACCTTGTAAAACAGTTGAAAGACAGTTTGGTAATACTATGAGTGGATTATATTGCTTCTCTTACTGGTATAATCACATATTGCAGCACTTTCCTCTGAAATACCACTTACAATCCTTCAGTGCTGCTGAGAGGAGGGTGATGAACATAGGTGTTGCCTTCTCTCTCAGTCACTGTCATTGCTGTTATTTAATATTGCAGTCCTATACCATTCACAGCTTAAATTTGGTTGAACAGACTCTCCAGCTGTATCATTTTCTCTACAAGGCAAACTTTCTTTATATGTAGGGTCTCATTTTGAAGAATTCAATGCATAAATTTCTATTTGTTGAATGAGACATGAATAGAAGTGAAGTTTTGGTGGAGGTATGTGAAATTATTTGTCATAGATCTAAGCCATGACTAAAAATGTATGCTTTCCTTAAATCTTAAACTTTCCTATTCTATTTAAGGCAAAAATAGTGACACCAAAACACAGGTAAATATAACCAGACAGTATTTTCTAAAGCTAGAACACCAGTCACACGACTCGTATAAGTATGGTCTTATGATTAAGTCTTTTTGATTTTTCTAATAATATTCTCATATTAATATTCTCACCTTACAGGTAAGAATACAGGATCTTTTGTCTGACAGTCATTTATGCAAGAGCATGAAGTTGCACAGTTTGCCTCTTTGTGTTCCACAGAGAATCCACTCTTCCAGGAGAGAAAACCCATCATCTGCAGCACTGATGCATTTACTTGGTAGTGCAAAAAAATAGCATTGGGATGATCAGGTGTCTAACATGCTTGCCCAGTTGGAGGCCTATCTGCCATCACCTGAGCCTGCAAGTAGTTACAGTTAAAAATAGATCTTGTCACACCAATAATCCTTTTTACAGATCCATTATGAAAACTGCCATCAGGYGGTGCTGCCAATTTGTTGCATCTAAGTCAGAGGAGCAATTGCTCACTAAGCTACTAAGAAGGTAATCAAGGTAATTCCTGTAATACCTGCAAGAGATAACGTGTAGACCAACACAGTGGAAAAAATAAGCTTTTGCTAGTACAAAAGGGCAATCAGAAGATCCTATTTGTTAATCTATCTGTCTGGAAACCCAACTTGCTGTGGCTAAAATTGTCTATTTATTAGATTTGCTATTTATTTCTAGTCAGCTCTTTAYCACAATAATAATTCACAGATTGAACAGTATATTATTATAATTAATACCTCTTAAAATGTACAAAATACTCAAGCCTTTATGTTTAAAGTTGACAGTTTATTGACGGGTACAAATACCAGTAAGATTTTAGCCATTTTATACTCAAGATTAGGATTACCGAGTAGTGACATTGCTCTCAAAACAAGAGGCCTATTCTCCARGAGGAGTTTTTCTTATGAGTTGTGCTACATTTAACAACATGCTGCACTGAGAACATTTTGACAGAAACCACATCTGCCTAAGGATTCCCTGAAGTTAGCAGGATGCTATGAGTTTCCAAGCAGCTACCAACTGCTTACAAAATTGTGAACACAGTGAATCCTGACACAACCTATGATACTTCATATGTTTATATAACGTATTCCACTTTCAAGATGCTGGATAAACATTTAGATATTGCCACAAGGTACAAGGATATCTCCAGCATATACAAGATGATCCTAAATGTCCTGCAGTATGTTTATTTTCCTCCAAATGGGAAACTTGTTCTCATTTTCAAGTATTTCAAACTCCTCTGTAAATASAGATTGAGAAATTTCTGTTCTAAAAGAAAGCATAAAAGCTGTAATCCTCTGATTCAGAGCCACCGAGACCCTGTAGCTCTTAGCTGTTTTAGTTAGGATTCACATGCCACTGTCTAACAAATTCATGTGGGCTGCCCAGTCTTCTTTCTTATAAATATATGTGTTTCTAATAGACTGTGATGTGGTGATTCAATTTAATGGTCAGGAGCCCAGAAAGTCAGCCTTATTTCCCTTAGAAAATAGACTGGTACCAATTAGATAGCTGGGAATGGTATTTTGATAGAAGTCTCGTTTGGGTGTAATTGGGTGCAACAAAGCCATCTTCCTAATGGAAAAAAGTTGTTTTTATTTCCGCTAAGAAATAGGAATCAACTTTATCTTTACTTGCAAAGGAAGATGCTATTAGGATTAAGAAACCTCTCTTTCCAGAATAGTAAGGACTAATTTACCGAAGTGATAGGAAAGAGCAATTGCAGCAAGGTGTTTGCAACGTGTCTTTGACTCTTCTGCTCTCGTGCAGACTTCTGACACAATCTGAGYTCGATGAGGAGCACACTCTTTTATTTTATTTAAGGGTGGGGAAAGATTTTCGTTAAGATCAAATACTTTTTGAGATCTGTTAAGAATCTGAAGCACAGTTCATCGATATTTCTTCTTTCCACTTTTGATGATCAGCATAATTTTCTTTAAGGACTGTAGACTGTCCTTACCTGCTAACAACATATTGTAAAAATGAGCTCTGCAATCAATGCTTTAGAGTACAGACAAGGAGGAAAAGAAATATGAGACGAGAAGGGCTCAAAAAGTGGCAAGTGAAACCTGAACCTATCTCTCCTAACCAAATATTATGGAAAACAAATAAAAAAACAAACAAACAAAAAGAAAAGACATTTCCCAGCCTATCGTCTCCAAATATCCCAAACTCGTTTTGCCATTAGCCTGGAAAAATTCTGTTCAAAACTGTACTAGCTTGCCAAAATCAGGCCTGAAGGCAGTCCCACACTAGCCCACTATCAGTAAGAAAATATATTTTAGTGTCATCTGAAAAATTACTTTAGGAGATCAGTGTCCTTTAATGGTCTCATTTAAGCATCTCATTCTCTGCCTTACATAGTTCTTTTGTGGATTTATCCCTTAATAAATACCTCTGAACCTTTGTCACCTTTGAACATGCACTTCATGCTCCTAAATTACTTGGACCCTTTCAGAACCCTTTCATTAGCAGTAGATAGAAAGTTGTAAAATATAAAGCCTACGTAAAACCAGTTTGCCAGTGTATCCTACAAAGTTCAGTGTCAGTGACCTACAAATAATTCTTGTGAACAAAATAATTAAATGGAAGTGCACTTGAACACAGTAGGAGATATAATTTACAGAGTTATTTTGGAATGATGTACTTTGAAGATCAAAGAGCCATGCCTTTATGTTTTTTAATATAAGAAACATGAGAAAAAATAGTTTATTTTCTAGCAAATTCCTTTGAAAATGCAATGCATAGCTAAACTTGTGCAGAAATATATTTTTTATAACCTAGTAAAATTAAATTAAAAAACAAAAATAGTTTTTGAAAAAGGAGAATCAAGTAAAGGCAGAAGAAAACTGTCAGTTGATCTCTAAGTATTGCTAGATATAATTTGATATTTTTATCTGTGAAAATATTGACAGCTGCATGTCAGAACTATTTTCTCTGTGAAATACTGCTGTAATATGGTTATCTTCAGCATTTAAGATTGACTTTGCAATAGAAACAGTCACTAGCATGGTAATTACTATGTGTTTTGTGTTCAATGTGCTAGCCACTGCTAGTAAGCTAGGAGGACAATCCGTGCTTTGAACCACAAAGCCTATTTTGTTTTGATACCTATATTCAGAGATATTACCTACTGCTGGTATTAAAACCACCGTGTACCCACACTAACTGAGTTTGTGAAATTGTCCTTCTGAAACCTATATTCTCCTCTACAAAAACAATAGATTACTCCAAGTTTCTGCAGACCACAAGCTAAGATACTTATTTTGACATTCAGGTCACTTTAGAGAACTTGCCAATTTTCTCAAGCTTTCAGATAGAAGTTATTGATGCTTTTTTGAGAGGGGACAGCTACAGACCTCAATGAAAATCTGTAAAACTCTGGGGGAATAAGAAATAAAAGTAAAAATAAAGCAACCTTAAGCTGGTAATTGACAACCACCCCACAATTTCAAACTCAGCCTTTTTGTCACTTAATTTCATTAAAGTAACAGGAATTGTACATATTGACAAGGCAGTGAAGTCACAGGATTATACAATATCCCTCATAATTACTGAGAAAGTTTATAAATTATTCAAATAGCTTGAGCTGGCACAGGTGGCATAAACATCTTATAGTAAGGATACTCTGGGAAAGTGAAGAAAACTTTCCTCTAAGAGTGAGTCTTGTAGCACTTGCAATAATATAGTCTGAGACTAGTATAGCATAAATCAGATTTTATCCAGTGCATGTGCTATTTACACAATGTTGGCGATATGCACTGGAGAAATCTATAGCAGTCTGGACTTAGTGCTGTTTGGTATTCACGGATATAAAATTAATGCAGGAATGTTCTCCATTATATATAGCTGCGAATGGATGAAATACCTGTCAATGCTTATAATTTTTCTTCATTTTCTCACAGTACTAAAGCATCTGTAAATTTAAATGTAACATGGTTACATCTAAACACATCTTCATTTCCAGAAATGTGTAGGTCAGTGAGAAGTCAGGCAAATGCAAACAGTAAATGTTTATTTTTATGTAGATATAATCAAAACAAGCTGCTTTTTCTCTCATGCTTGTCAGTTCTACCACATTGCTTATTGGTTATTATACTTCATGAGTTTCAAGTCTGTTTTTCCATTACTCATTCATCATATAATATTGGTATTGCACATCTATTTGCCAGTGTTGATACCATGAGATTTCTCTGCCTTTGAGTTATGCATAATAAATACCTGTCGGAAGGCACAGAGCTGACATGCACAAGGTTGTTCTGAATATAACCATGTGTATTTACTGTTTGCTGCGGTGACATGCAATGTGCTCATCTTTTAAAGCTTCCCCCATCATTAAGGAATGTATCAGTATAGCATGTAAAACATTTCTTCTACAGTATTCACCTTTGTTGACACAAGAATTTTGTGTTTGTTTTGTTAATTTCTGTAAGTCTGATGGGATGTTTGTTTCTCCATTTGTGGAACATTTCTGGAATCCCTCATTTCTTTTCTCCTTTCTTTTAAATTTTTACAGGGAGAAGAAACACATGCCAGAATTTTATAGTCAACAGATGGCAGGAGCAACTGAATTGGAAGGAAAGTGAAGAGATTAGAGAGGTAGCAAGCATTACCGACCTCTTTTTTATAATATAGCACTAACTCATCTTGGGCTATGGTATCATTTTTTTATTAAATAAAGTGCCTAAAATCAAAGAGCATTATTTTTAATGTTGCAAGCGAACTGGAGCTTCCTCACTTGTACTCTCTCAAATTGGAAAAACTTTAGCTTCAAAGTGCCTTTGAAAGTTGGTGGGCAATTTTTTTTTCTGTCTGGAAGAAAACAATCTATGATAGTCCCCTGGAGGGACTACAGCAGCCTACGCATTCCTGTATATTACAGGCTTTCAGTGCAATGTATACAGCCTCCCACGACTGGGCAGGGTTTACTGTAAAGGTGCTCATCACTCATTATATATGAAAAGCCCAGGATTTGTGTCCTGACAGGGAGCAATAAAATATTAATTAACCCTTCTGCTCAATGACAAGATTCAAGGAGTGCATGCGTGGCAGATACTAGTGGTCTCCCTAGCTAAATGTCAGGGGTGATATGATGGGTGGTGGCCTGACCAAAGCTGGAGGAGAGATGTTGCTTGAGATGTAGAGGATGCTCAGCAGGAGGGAGAGTCCCAGTCTGCTGAACAGGTGCCCAGGGCAGAGATGAAGACCCTGCCCCAATTCTGGATGCAAGGGCTGATAATGGTCATGTAGTGGAAAAAAGGAGCTCTCCAGGGCTGCAGATTTACAGTCGACTTCACTGTTATTTGCCTTGGGTCAGCAAATGGATCAGATAACCTTGAGAAGTTCTTCACAGATATGTTAATTACAAGTGAAGGAATCACGAATCACTTAAGACTCTGTTCAACTCTGGCTTCTTTAGAGGCAGACAGATAGACCAATTATTGACTAATAATTACTGAATTTCCCAGCTGTGTCCTTTGCCTTATTGGCTTAAGTTTCTGCACAGACCAAGTATTGGCAATGACAGTTATTGAATTTTTACATATGTTGGGAACATATCTTGATTCATACTTGGTTAGTTTAAGTAAACTGAGGAAGCTTTAGTTTCTGTGCATTTAGTGAAAGTGCTCCCAGAAGACAGCATATAGCTGACTACAGTGCTGTATGGTCCCTTCACACTTTGACTGGAAGTATTTTGCAGGCACTCTGTTCTATGAGTATGTAAACCAGCACAAACTGGGTCTGACACTTCTTTGGAGAAGTGCATCTCTAATTTTGTAGTTTTGGGCTTGATTCCCTTGTCTCCCAGCATGAAGCAGACTTGTTAGTTAACCAAGAAAACATTATTTAGTTACATTATGTTACGAGAGACAAAATACTGCTGGTATAAAAAGCAATCATACATTGTAGTTAACAACTGGACATCTTTCCAGTAGCTTAGCTTTGCTTATCTAGTATTCCTAAGTGTATATCCCCATATATTTCTTTGTAATAAGTGTACAAATGCATGCATCTCTGATAGCTGATTCTTGTACTGGTCTTCTCCAAGGTTTAAATATGATTTTCTTTGCTAGTGTTCACACATAACCAGTTGGAGATGAGATATATGAAAGTACCGTTTACAGAATTTTCTGGAATAGAGACATCCTAAGGGGTATTTTCCAATGGTTTCTATGTAATTATAAGCCATCCCTAATCTTTCTGTATAGGACTACCGATGCATATATATTAAATATTATATCTCTCTAACACATAATTTGTATTAAACAGATTATCACTTAGTGACTTAATATTCTATGGAGACCATTCATGAAATATTATTACCATAGAAGACAGATCAAGAAATGAATTGCTTTACCTAGATATGCTGTAGACAGAATATTCTGTATCTCCAAGGGTTTTTGCTTTATGGTTAGACACATGGTTATTTTTAAGTTTTTGTTTTACGATGTATCTCATGTTAGATAAGATTTAGAATAACAATGAATATTTAATAGCTAAAATCTTTTGTAGCTCTAAGAGATAACTATATCAATATTGAGCATTAGGGGCAGTGGGGCATCCAGTTCTTTTTGTGCTCTGAAAGTCGTGTGCTGATTTGGATAGAAAAAAATATCATTATAACCAGGAAGAGTTGGTTTATCACAAGCTTTTTTTTTCTTTTCAAATTGACAATATTTTCTGTGGAAGCACTCAGTGATCTACTAATATTAGTTTTAGTATGCCTCAAAAAGCTGAAAACATTTTGTTTATACTCAGAAAAAAAGATAGAAGGGGACTTTTGTTAATACCAACAATACTGAGAGATAAAAATATGCAAAATACTATCACTGTGAAATCTATATATTATTTTTCATAGAAAGGTTGCTGTATTACTGCTCTATTGCATTATTATCTATAAAGATGGGTAATAAAGGTAATTATTGATAAATTATGTTTAGACATGTCATTTACCATTAGCATTTCACAAGGGCATTTCACTTAGCACTATGTAGCATATTATATTTTGATCAAAAAGAAAAGTTTCCATTTTATGAAACTAATGAGACATACAGCTGATGGATAAAAACATGACAGATCTCAAAATATGCTTGTGAAAGATCTTCCATTTCTAACTGGCATTTCCTCCAGTTTTCAGTATTTTGCTAGTAACTTTGCAATGTGCAAACATATGAAGAATTAAGTTAATGGATTAGAGTGATTTGAATCATCTAGCTGAAAGATTACAGTTCAGCATAATGAACTAGAAGTTTCACTAGAAGTAAGAATGGGATTGGTTGTTATAAAAATAAGATTATTACAGAAAAGGAATAGCTTTCTTACTGTCAGAGATCTCTCTACAGAGCAAATGGTTTAAAACTTTCTGGGCTTTATTTAAAAAAAAAAAAATGTAGTGGAAATAGGGAATGAGCATCAGTAAAGCCACAGGGTGAACTTAGGTTTGGACCTTCCGCTGGATGGCTGCTTGCTGCTGACCAGGTCCCACTGATTTTTCATCCTTTTGTATTCCTTTATTGTGAATGTCCTGGAGGTTATTCCATCTCGTGTTTTTATTTTTTCTCTCTCTAGTTTCATGCCTCATAGGTACCTTACAAATAAATACCTGGAACTCACTCTTCATTTGGCTTTTACTCGATTGTGTTTCCTTCCTTTTGCCTGCCCTCTTTAGGCATGTCACCATTTCTTTGCAGCTTTCTGTGTGTCTGGAATTGCCTGAGCATAAGAACTGATGGATCATTATTTTGTAAAGGTCTAGCTCACTCTTCTAATATCTTGTAGAATAACAACGGACTGAATAGGTGAAGAAATGGATTTCAGACCTGGCTATCAACTCGCTGTAGGAGATGGCAAATACATCAGTCTTTTACTGTGACTTTCTATCAGATAAAAAGTACATTTTTCTGTCAGTGATTCAAAGTGTGTCAGTATAGTTGTCTTCAAAATGTTCTAGAACTGTATTCAGCTAAAAAGTCTTCTCTGCTTTTGGCTATTTTTAGTATGTGCTAAAGAAGATTAGACACAGGATTGGAAACACAATTTAGGTGGTTAAACCAGTGTGTGTGGTTTAGCAATTAGTACTTCTGACGTACTAAGGCTATAGTAGAAGATCTCTTTATACAAAAATATTTAAAAGTGGTTTGATACAACAGTCTTGCTCAAAAGCAGAGAATTTTTACATCATGGACATTAGTATAAAATGCCTGTAAAACTTGTTTTAAAAATTCAAATATTTACCTCTGCTTTTGCTAATTACCTACTAAATTACCCTTGCTTTTGCATGTGTTCTAGCCTTTTTAAAATGCCTATCAAGAAATGATTTTTTTGTTTTGTCACAACTATTTAGGTTGCACAATGCTATTCAGCCAGGACAATTTTGCCATTATTTCTCCTTTGCAGAGCATTCACTATTTCTTTGCCTGTGAACCTTTGATCTCCCTTCCTCCAATTTCTCCTAATTACTACACCAACTAGAACAAACCAATTTGCTTTGTTGCAAGTCCTCTGTGATTATCTTCCATGGGCATGCATGGAAACATAGTCAAGCTACACAAAGGCTGATAAATGAGCCATTTATTTGATACAGTAATAATCAGATTTATCAAAGGCCTGTGCCTTGGCTGCCTTACAAATATATTAATCAGAAGTCTTGAGTTGAACTTCCTCAAGGTGACAACTTGCTAAGTCCTTCCTGAAAGCCTATTTTCTTCTGTGCTAAGCATAATACTTTGATAATTGCAATTCTTTGTGAACAACATTTAGGCCACCTTGAAAAGACTTTTGTCTCAGTCTAATTTTTTAGGTACAGTTGAGGTGTCGTTGAGATTTTTCTAGTTGCATATTTTTCTCAGCATGGACAAAGCTTACTGAATGCCCTTGCATTTGCCTCTTAACCTGATATTTTTAAAAGAAATGGGAAATTAAAACAGGATTCAAAGAGATGTTTGTATGTGCTTTGGCATCATGATTTTTTTTGACACACACAAGATTTAAAACTTTTATTGTACGCAGAATTTTTTAATGATCTGTATAGAAGTCTCCCTTCTTCATGTACCGTTTCCTTGTTTTGTCCTGAGGTGCCTAACTTTTTCCAAGCATGATATGCAGCTTGTGTGTCTCACAGCTGTGTTTTCTGAGGTAGAACTGGCTAGTGACTGTGCTCCTAGAAGGGCTCTGTGTCTCTGAAGGGCCTCCACATGGCATTTCAGCACCCTTTGAACATGACTTCTTTAATTTTAAGAAGCCTGAAATTTTTATCTGCTTGTAGATTGCTTTGCAGGTTAATTTTGAATTATCTTACTCCTCTGTGAGGTAGAATAACCTCTGCTTTCTTCTCTGTAACAATCAATATTTTCCAAACTAGTAATTAAAGGTACACATAAATTCAAATACCTTAATTCTACTTCTTGTTGTTCCACATGGTTAGTTTTCATAAATTTACTATGTAAGTCCTGGAAATATCTATGCAATATGCAATATCAATGCAATATCAATGCAATATATATGCCTTAGAATTATATTTTGGGAAAGTTTCTGTGTTGGTTTTATACCTACAAGCTTACAAACTTTTATGTAATATATAGGGGACTATCATATCATATTATTTGATCAGATAAGATAGGCTGTAGTGATGTACCTGTAAAACCAACATTTTTTCCTAAAATGCTGTTCAACCTCTCATTCCAGAATGAGTTTCAAATATCTACAGCGAATATGGAAATACTATTTGTTTTTTTCAGTAAGAAAAGTAAGAAAACAATATTAAAATTTTCCTGTTCTTTATGCACTTCATGTCTTTCCAGTGCATTCTGCTTCATAAATGAGATGAGGAAGGATATTTCTTCTGAAATAACCCACTTTTATTAAAAACTTCCTTACTTATATGCAGAGCTAGCTCTTTAATGTGACAGAACTCCTATTTGGTGCTTAATACAATGTATGGAAAAGAAGAATACCTGCAACTGGTTAGTGGAAATTCTAAGTTAAAGGTTAAAAAACTTTCAGAATGTATCTATATGATATCTTCAATTTTGTAACATAACCCCATCTTTGTAAAATCAAGCTTAGGCATATTTCTTTCCAGTGGAGATAGTAAAATTTGACCAAGCATGAAAATTAGCATTCAGACATTCCAACCTTGACACAAGTGCACAATTGCCAATGAAATGCAATTCATGTCACACTTCACAGAACATAGTTCAAGAAAATGAAGGCCCCACTTTTAGAGATCTTATATGGAATCACAGTATAAAAAAAATAGTAGTTAAGACTAGTTCCAAAAGAGCAAATTGGAGAGGAATAACCCCAGGCACCAGGACAGATTAGGGGCTGACCTGCTGGAAAGGACCATGGAGAGGGACTTGGGAGTCCTGGTTGAGAACAGAGTTCTGGGCTCCCCAGTACAGGAAGGACGTGGAGCATCTAGAGAGGGTTCAGAGATGAGCGACCAAGATGATCAAGGGACTAGAGCACCTATCATACGTAGAACAGTTAAATGAGTTGGGTCTGTTTAGCCTAGAGAAGAGAAGGCTGAGAGGGGATCTAATCAATATGTATAAATACCTGAGGAGTGATTGTAGGGAGGAGGGGGCCACATTGTTCTCAGTAGTGGCCAGTGACAGGACAAGGGGAGATGGGTTCAACCTGAAACACAGTCAGTTCCATCTCCCTGTGAGGAAGAACTTCTTTCCTCTGGGAGTGACAGAGCCCTGGAACAGACTGCCCAGAGAGGCGGTGGAGTCTCCTTCTCTGGAGATCTTCCAAGCCTGCCTGGATGCCACCCTGTGCCCCGTGCTCTAGGTGTCCCTGCCGGAGCAGGGGAGTTGGACTAGATGATCTCTAGAGGTCGCTTGCAACCTCAACCATTCTGTGATTCTGAGATTCTGTGAAATTGGAACATAATTCAGAAACTAGGGATATGATGCACCTTCATCTAAAAGTGTGATCTCCAAGCCTGCTCCCTAATCCGTCAGCATTTTGACCAGGCACCATCTGGAAACTTCCTCTGCAGATCTCAGTTTCTTCTTTTGTGTCAAGTGCTGTCCTTATTTAAGTGAAGCTGAAGTAAAATCAGAAAACAGAAAACAGAAGCAAGTACAAGTTAAGTTCTCTATGATCTTCACTTGTAGTAACCTGTATTTTTAATTGGAGCTTGCTGTAGTTCTTAATAAGCAGATTTTCATATCATTAAGAAAGCTTTATCTTGATTTTACAGATAGATTAACTGATGCAGAGGAAGAAAAGGAATTTTTCAGGGCTACTGAGAGAAATAGTAAAAGAACATGAAATATAACATTTCTATAGTTTGTTTTTACTTATTGATGTCAACTGCATTGCTCCACTAATAGCAGTACTTAGGTATGATAGCAAATTAGGTATGATAATTTGACTGTTTCCTACTGAGAGTTGTATTGTAGGATATTTTTTTCTTAGATTCTGACAAGTTTTGTCCTGAATTGTGAATTGTAATTAATGAACATTATATTTTCCTCTGTTGGGAAMATGTTTAAAGGCAGTGTTCTTAGTAGTCTGTCTGAGTGTTTTTGGAGACTAAAGTGTATATTTAAACTCTCTCTCAGAATGATTGTGTGGAAAACTAGCAATCTGGTATAAGACTAGTGTGACTATTAAATATCTAATCAGGATTTCGCCAGGCTCTGAAAGACATTAAGAGATTGACCTTGATGTCTGAAAGCTAACTATGTTCCAAAATCTTCACCTTGAGGGCCTTTTATGGGGGACCTTTTTCAGGGATTTCCATAGATGAGAGGAAACACTAAGACTTTTAGTCTTGTCATTCTTTTTACCTTGGCACTTCCCTCCTTGCTTACCTGCAGAAACTTAATAAAAAGAGTTTCGTTTTATTTAAAAACAAGTTAGACTATGTGCTCCTTTTTGCATATTTCAGTTTTATTCAATACTTGATAACAAAAATCAAGCACAACAAGGTCTGTAAGACTTTGCTAAATCATTTTCTTTCTCAGGTTAATAATTTTTTTAGTTCTGTTTTTAGACATTGATTTGAGAGGAGTTCAGGTAAACTTTTTAATTCTATCAACTGTGGTAGAAGGATAGAAAGAAATCAGCTATGTAATGACAGTTACATATTGGCTTTGAAGGATAGAAAGAAATCAGCTATGTAATGACAGTTACATATTGGCTTTGCCACCATCTCTTGGGCAAAACATCTTGCCTAGGGCAGGACAAGAAGTGCAGCATTCCTGCTCGGGTCTGGCATCTGGGTCTTCATCCACCACATACCACCCAACATCCTTTTCCGGATTAAAATACTAACATATATATGTAACTGCAAAAATGAATCACACTTTTTCTGGTCACGTTTCCTTTGCTCAGGAACTATAGAAAAGATTTCAGGTTGTGGCTCACAGAGTTCTAAAATGAAATGCAAATGATTGCCAGTTGAATAATGAATGTTCAATGTACATTTTTTTTTCAGAAATCATCTTCTTAAGTTAAAAAGTCTTGCTGTGTGTAAATCCTTTTTCTTTTGTGCATATATTCTCTTTTGTCATATAATGAAGAAGATTGTTTTTAATACATATTTTTGGACATCTTTATCATATTCTGTCTTGCAGTGGTAGTTGTCACTGAAGCAGAATTTTAGTGTTCCTTTCTTCAAAAAATTTTTAAATTCTGTTATTTTTTCCCCTCTGAAAACCTAAAATTTTGTGATAGAAATGAAATGACAGAAAATAGTAACAAGATAGTTTCAAACTTAGTATATAAACTAACTTTCCAAACAAACAAAAGTATCGATCAACAATTTTTATTGTTCATCTGATGTGCTAAGGTGCTGAATACACCACGACATTAATTCTCCACCCTCAAATGTATCTTTTGTCCTTGTATTCAGCACTGTCCTTCAAACAACCTCACATATAATCACGAGTAGTTGTCATTAGTGACCCCACCTTAACCTTTAAATTATTCTAACTGTGATAAGCTCCTGTGCTGTGAAGCTCCTGATATACTTAATATTGTATTATTCAACTATCTGCACTTGAATCTTAAAATAGTCTACTTTAACCTCAATAATCAAATATGTTCAAATTTAAAATTGAGAATAAATGGTATTAAAGAATGTGAAGAGATTAAAATTTAAAGCAATTTAAAATATTTGCTTGCATTCTCATTTTCATTCTGAATCGCTTTATTTCATTTTGGCCTAAAATCAGACACTGGTCAAAATTGCTTAGGCATGTGAAATACCCTGAAAAATACATGTGCATATATTTAAATAGGTAATAATACACTAAAATATATCTCTTGCTCATGCAAAATATGTTTTAAGATACATGGTGCTTCCAGTTTATATAAATCAGTGTCTGCTCTATATGAATAATGTATTTGCATAGACACGTCCATAACCAGACATGGAACACAGCCACAGAGCTAGTGACTCACAGCATCCACAAGCTTGGTCATTCCCCTGAGTTAGTGAGGTGCAAAGCAGCTTTAGTCCAAAAGCTGTTTAAATATGTTCACTCTGGAGTGGTAAGTCCAAATGCTTTTGGCAAAGAAAGATGACCTGATGGCAACTTAGCAATTCCAGTGTGTAGCCGTGGCCAGCCTTTATCTATCTGTCTGACTGCCTGGCCAGCAGAGATTTACTGRGGTGATAAGCATGTTACTGGTTAACCCAAGAAGGTGTTAGTCACAGCACATTACTATATCCTAACAGTAAGTAATTGGTGTAAACTCATAAACTGATCATAAATGTCATCATGCTTTCAAGTCTGTAAGTCAAGAAAAAAGATGTCTATGTAAAAGAACCAAAAATGTGAAAACTGCAAATATATTTTATAAATATTTTTCTGAGATATCTGTTAGCTAGAATTTGCAATGTTGGGTTCTACATGACTCAGTGTTGCAACTCTTCAGCATTTTCTTGGTCTTAGTATCATTGGAGCTATCTAGGCCGTATATTCTTATTTCTTTTATTAAACAACACTACTTTTTCTTTTTTTTTTTATTCATTTCATAGACTTCCAAATCTAAAATCTGACTGTAAAAAAATATTTTTTCTATATATTGCCTTTCAAATATCAAATACATTAAATCATGACTGATCAAAATTCTGAACACATACTCGAAGAACAGAAATGATTTAACAGAAGTAAATGGAAGGTAAGTGCTTATTTAACTTTTCTGCTAGACTGAGATTAGCCTTTCTCAGGCAAAATATTTTATTTTTTGAAAGTTACAATACTCAGTGTACCTTTACAGAAAATTTCCCAACAAATGTATACTATCAGTAGATGCATTGCAGTACAGTCAGCTTAGCTTTTGCATTCAAAGTCATGCTTTATGAAGCCACAGAGGTATTAGAGGAGTCCATCACTATACGGTTAAGAACAAGCAGGGTCTAGTTCCCAACTAGTCTGTTGGGACCTGACAAGTCACTCAGTGAAGACTCAACTTGCCATGACACAGGAGACGATATTCTCAAGAATATCCTCTTCTATTTCTGTAGCTTAAAAAAAAAAAAAAAAAAATTAAACTGGAGACTGTAACAAATGATTAGTTTTCACAGTGAAGAGGGCTGGCTTCACCCTAGAATCTCCTGATAGGAGAGGCAATATGCAGTGTGCTCACAGTAAGATGAAAAGGGGGATAAATACCAAAGTTGTACAGCTTGTCAGTGAAAAAAATATTCACAGTAGAAAAAATAGAATCTGGCTATGAAGGTAGGAGGATCTCACAGTTCCAAATGATTCATCAGTGAAATAAATTCAACAAATCCAAAATTTGCATAGGAAAAATTGACTTTAAGAAAAGTCAACTTTAGTTGTAGTTATGAGGAGCTTTAAATTTCCACTTGGAAAAGAGATTTATTGATTGCTGTATATTCTCTAGAGATCTCAGACAGTGGCCATTGTGTTCAAAAAGACAAATTAAAAGATAAGAACCATCAAAAGAGGAATAGAGTAAAAAACAGAGGCAAACAAACTCTGCCAATAATAAAAAAGTCTATAGTAAAAATTATATCTTGTGTATGTTGTGCATATCCATTCTCCTTCAAAAAGAAGACATATATATTCTTTATATGGTATGCAGATATAGAACAGAATTTAGAAAGCAGTTATATAAAATAATAGATATATTAAATCTGGAAAAGAAGTGACTAATGTGTAATACGGTAGAGATAAATGAAATGTTGGGGGAAGGTCCAAGAGTTAGAGGTATTCTTTATTTCTCATAGCATAGCAGTAGGGGGCATCAAATCAAATAACAAGGCAGACAGTATATAACGAAAAGAGAATTTCACAAAATGCATAATTAAATTCAGGTATTCATTGCCACAGGATGTTGTGGATGCCAATGGTATTAATGTCTTCAGAAAGCAATTAGACAAATTACTAGGGAAAATATGCACCAAAAAGATGCAAAACACAGTAATCTGCATGCACCTCTGTCTCTTCAGGTATCTCATTACAAATTTTTGGAAGCAGAGAAGATTTATCTATCTATCTATCTTCTATACTAGAAAAGTATAGAACCCTTTATTCAATACATTTTTTATGTTCTAAAAAAAACCCAGATATTTTTCTGTAATTACAAAATTGCATATTTTATTGTTTAATTTCACTTGGTCAGCTTACTTTGGAAATAATTTGTGTAATTAATTTCATTGATTTTTTTGGAAAATATACTTCTTCTGTTATAAAATGAAGCAGTGTGCAAATCATGATCAAAATTTAGAAAAAGCAGAGCATTGCTATCATCCTTTAGCTACTCTGGGTAAATATCAATTTATCCAGTTTCTTTTTTCATTTGCATTAAATTTTCCTGTGATCTTTCTTCCCACCTGCACAGATGAAAGTAGAGAGATCTGCAATACTGATAAAAATTCAGCGAACAATTTGCTAGGACATTTGAACATTGGATTAAATAGGAACCATAGTAAAAGGCATTTAATTTTAAAATTGTCCTGTTTTCCACAGTACAAGGTGAAGGAGATAAAAAAAATCACAGATATAACAAAGTGAGTATTGACATTTTTCCAGTGTACTGCATATAGCATTTTTTGTGTGTGTGTGTTTTTGAAATAGGAATTACTGAGCAAATAACTATTATTTTCCTTCCTTCCTTCCTTCCTTCCTTCCTTCCTTCCTTCCTTCCTTCCTTCCTTCCTTCCTTCCTTCCTTCCTTCCTTCCTTCCTTCCTTCCTTCNTTCCTTCCTTCCTTCCTTCCTTCCTTCCTTCCTTCCTTCCTTCCTTCCTTCCTTCCTTCCTTCCCTCCCTCTCTCCCTCCCTCCCTCCCTCCTCGCTTCCTCCCTCCCTTGGTCAACACCAAGACAGTTCAGAAATTAGTACAAGCCAGAGAACTGTGCATATGTGAACATGCTGTGTTTAATAGCACACAGATTATTTCATGCTTGTTCATCTCGGACTCAGAAAACAGTCTCAGGGCATGTTAATCAGCTGGTAAAGACATACTCATAATGTCTCTCTCCTTTCTCCATTTGCTTATAACCACAGAAGTTTTAGGCTCTTGGTATCTCTGAGACTCTTCTTTATGTCAAATGTGGTTAAAATATGCTCGATGCTTTAATAAATGGCAGATATATATATTCTTACAAACAACATATTTATTTTAATATGTTTAAAATATGCTTAATATTTTAAAATGGATTTTTTTTTTTTWAAAAAAATTAAACACTATAAAAAATTACCTTCAGCTGGTATACAGAAGAAATTTGACATTTCTAATTATTTGTTAGAAAAACAAAACAGCTTTGGCTGAATGAGCTCAGTGCTAGAAAAGGCAAAATAGTCTTACAGGCTTGTAAACTACTTTAGAGGCTCACTCTATGAGTACTCTTGGAGGCAAAGTTTTAAGCAATTAAGAGATAATAAATGGAAAACATGATAGGATCATTGTCCCATTCCCTTTACCAAATTTATTTCTGCGCTTTCCATTGCTTAAACCATTACTACAATTACACGCCACTGAATAAAATCTTTCTATAAACTGTCTCTGCAAAGGAGTTCAGAGTCAGGAGCCAAATTCAAAGTGATCAGTTTAATGAGACTCCAGCCTGCTGAATGCCTGTGACTTCCTCTGTTCTTCATAACAAAATTAACCATTTTATTACAAGGGATGATGAATACAGATTTCTCTGATCTTGTTTATTACTTGCTGGTGGCTATTAGAAAGAATATTTCCTTCTTGCTCCCAGTAACGAAATTGCTGCTAAGAGTAATAGTTCATAGTAGCAGAGGTCTCATTGAAGCAAAATAAAAAAAGAAATTATGCTAAATGTAGGCCACAAGTTTTAACTACTAGGCCAGTTATTAAAGAACTGTGCCATGACTCTACACAAACAAATAAGGTGAGACACGGACATTAATCCTGCTCTATACTGCTCTGCTAGGACTAGCTGTGATATTAGGAACAAATAATGTTCACTGCTAACATTTTTAACTCGCAGGTTATTTTCATCTTTCATCCTTATTACTGAATAGACTAGCACTGTAATACACCCAGTAGACTCATTGTTTCAGTATTTGTTCTTTATTCGTGTAAACATTAATTACAATGGGCAATACAATATTCTACCTATCTACTTAATTTTCTTTTCTTTTTTTTTTTTTTCTCTCAGTAGCCCAATACGTGGAACATAACTGATTGCCTTCTTTTCCTGAGAATTTCAAGTTCTTTTTCTACCAGGCTTTCTAAAGATTGCTTGCATCGTATATTTACAATTTTAATCCAATGCCACTGTTAAAATCTAAAAAAAATTGAACAAATGTAAACATAAAACAAAACAAACAAAACCTTCTGAAAATCTTATTTTTTCTCCAATTCAAGGCAAGTATCTAGAAAATGTGGACCCAAATGAAATTTGTAGCTGAAGTATGTATTTCATTTGTGATACTGACTTTTTATTCCCCTCTCTGTTGTACCCTTGCTGAACTTTCCCAGTGACACATCCCAATACATCCTAATGATTGCATTAAAACAAGATTTAATGTGCTCATTTAGATGATCAGAACCACTGCTTATAAATATCTGTGAAACTTCAAAAAACTCAGTAAAAATAATAACGCAGGTCTATGATAGTATTCTTAATATCATACTAATTGGAAAAAACAGTGGAATTCCTTTTCTTACACTTCTTTGAAATTTATTTAGGATTTTTATGCGTATTCAACTTATTACAAGGTATAGACTCTCTTTTACATGCAAGATAGTGTCCACATTCTTACATCCATAGTCAAGATAGCTGAACATGTAAAGAGAAGAAAATTTACTGGCAGCAAAAGTAAGCTATTTCAGGCATATTAGAAGTGCTTTTATTCTACACTGTGCTTTGTTCACTATCTACATCATACAGAAGGAAAGATATATGTGCAGAAATACATTCAGAAAGGCACCATCAGTTTACAGCTGCTTTTTAAGTGTGGAAATTATCAAAGAAGATATGAAGATGAGGAGAACTCAGCTCACTATAAAGTTCTGTGTTTCAAAAAAAGTCTTATTCTGTGTTTTGAAAAGTTGCTTTCTTTGTATTTCTTGAACCATCAGTGAGCACAAAAACTTTGACGGGAATAAAATAGAAACTGAAAGAGTAGGTTTGTGGAAGAAAGAGGATGGGCATCTTGGAATACCTGTGATATATCCAAAGATATAGCTTGGATGACAAAAGGCAACATGAGAAATAGTGATATATAGCATAGATGAAAATTCACTCATATTCTATGCCGTCATTCAGTTAGTACTGGATATCTTTTTTAGATTTAACTTAGACTTGTGACAGGACTGGCAGCTATGTACTAAAGAATAAGCTTCTTTTAGTCTTTAGTTTTAAGAATTAGCTAATTTTGCACAAGGTAGGAATGAAATGCACATCTAGATTTAATGAGTGGAGTACATAAAAGGTCAGCTTTCAGAAAATTAAGTCCTCTCCATTTCTGTTTCACTGAAGAAACCTGAAATGGAATTACTGTGGCTTTGACATTTTTTGTCCTCTATCCATATCAAGGAAATACTAGATTATTATTGTGATTTTTCAAATAAATTAATATTTGAAATTAATATAATTAAATTTCAAATAAAATAATAAACCAAAATCTCACTGGAGTCAGGAAAACTTAAGTTCTTAAAATCTTTAGGTTTCTTTGAAGATTACACCCATTTAAGTGAGCACATTACCAGCCTGCATACATTTTCCCTTTCTTACCATAATGTTCAACTATTATGGCAATATATGATGACATATTATCCTGTGAAGAACACAGGGTAATTCTGACCTTAAAAAAAATATGTATTGAAAAATGCAAATAACTGTCATTCTGTCATAGTTCTTACATTTTTGTATTACTGTGAACTTAAGTGCAAAACAGAGTAGTGCTCAAGTTGATTATATTTTCCCTTGTTAACTGTTAATAGGTACTATCATTGTATACTGGCCTTTTAAAATATGTATTTGCTCTCTATTATGCCTTTTCTAAAATGAAGCATGAAGAATCTCTGCTATTCACTCTTATGTCTGTCACCATAATTCATTTTATAGCAATATAAGTGACGCCTTCCAAAGAGTTTCTTTTTATTTGGTGTGGGCAGGAACAATGTTCCAACTGTGCAGCTGAAAATAAATCTCATTTTGGGAACAGCTGCATGTCAGAAGCCCTGTGAATGGTAGTTATGTTGGTGATGAGGGAGTTGAGGCTTGAATTTTGTTCATGGTCTCCTTCCCTAAAGTACTACTGGATGGACATGAAAAACAGAAATATAGAGGGCAATGGATGGGGCACAAGATAATGACAGATCTGTGATATGAAAGCCAGATTTAATATCTGAAGACATAACTCCGGAAATATATGCCTTGATGTCTCCCTGTAAAATCCAGGCAAGAAATATTTTCCCATTTTGTGAAAAAAACTAAAAATAGAGAAAGATATATCTCTAATTCAAATAAGTAGTATAAAATTCATGATTCCATCAAGTTTTTTTTTTCCTATTGGACTTTGTTTGGATGTTTGGTTGGAAAAATGATATTTTATATATATTAAGTAACTCATTTTGCCTGTGATACTTCTGTTAATGTTTTTGTCTGAAAGATCTGAAAAGCTTACAGCAGAGTTATGCTACTTCAAAAAATTTAATATTCCTGTTCAAGCAAAAACTGGCTGTGAATTTTGTCAAATCTGAAATTTTCACAACTCCCAAAAGATATAACAAAGTCAAGTCATTAACACTGATTTTCTTTTAGGACTATTTCCCATTTTTTATAAATTATGTTTCAATTGGCAAAAAGAGATACATTATGAAACATTATCGTGCACTTCCTGCTGTAGGCATGACCCTTTCACATCAGAGGAACAGGATATAATGAAGAAAAAGCTGTCATCTTTGCAGACATGGTATTCTTCATATGGGAGTATAGGAATGCCTTTCATATTGTTGCGGAAGAGCTAGAAAAAAAAACCTAACCAAAACAAAACATCTGAGCCTACATTAATTTTTTTGGAAACAATATTCATGCCTTTCTTGAGGACAATTTCTAAAATGGTCTATAATGCAGGAGAAGCTGTAACAGCCAACCAGGGCAGAAAAATATATTTACTTTCCTCTGGAAATATGGTGCGCTGACTGAGTCCAAGAATCCAGTAGGCTGGTAATCTTTTTTTATGAGTGGCATAACATCTTTGTTATGCTGGGTAAATTATTGATGAGGACACACAAAACAATGTATTTCATCAAAACTTTTATATATATATATATAKAKAGAGAGAGAGAGAGATAGTTAGTGAGGAGGACAGCAGAATGTTCTATTACAAGAAGTAAATCTTAAAATTGTGTTTTGATCTAGATTCCCAGGGATTATGAGTGGTTAAAAATTTGGTGAGTGTACCTGACTTTGTCTTTAATAATCACTGTTATCACTGCAGGCAAGTTGATCTCAGAATAAAGCAGAAGTTTAAAATCTTAGAGCCTACGATTTTTGTTCACTGTGTCCATGTAGTTAGTCTAGTCATATTTGGTAAGTCTAATTTTATGAGGAAGAGACACAAGTTTGAAATTTTCGCGAATGTAAGTCTGCTGAAGCATATTTAAAGAAGACAGTAAGTCCAACTTCCTACTAGAGGAAACACTGATATTTTATATTGTTCATACTTGACTTTGTTATTGCTGTGATATAATTGTCCACTTTAGATATATTCCTGTACCTGTAACAACATTTTTTTCTAGAGTTTTGATCAGTACTTCTCAACGCCTAGATAATTAGGTCTTTATAGTTACACTACCAAAAATAACAAGAATCTGATTTGAATGGTACACATTAAAATGCACACAGTTCATAAACTACCTATTAGTATGATAATTGCAGTACCAGTATTTATAGGCTTAGAAAGGACAGCTATTATTAAATACAAATTTGATGGTACCGTCACACAATACATACTAACTACTATACAAAATATCTGATCTTACCTTAATTACCTGAATTACTCTGGCAGGGTTCATAGACTTTGTTTTTCCCAGTAAACATAATGCAGACACAATCTTTTATTTTTTTTTTAGTAGGAGAAACTTCAAATATATTATGTTATAAAAGTTATGCCAGAATAGCCCATAGGCCTCAGGGTTCGCTATCTTATTTCATGCCCAGTGCAAGAGCTATGGTAAGGCCATTTTTACAAGGAATTACTCTATTCCTCTGTGAGGATCATTCAGGATTAATTTGAAACCTGCAGTGAAAGGTCCTAAGGCATAAATACTCCATCAGGTACTTGTCTCAAAACCACAAGTAGGATGCTAAATAGTATCACAGAATGCGATTTCAACAGGAGAGGAAAAAACTGTTCCCTTAGGATGAAGAAAGTTTTTTTTCCCAATTATTCTTTGCTTTCTCTGTAGCCACATCACACACCAGAGGGTTGGGGTCAAGGATCAGTGCAGTGCGGTTCCCAGTGGCTGCTTTTTCTTAAGTACTAAGGGAATTCACTGCCTTATTGGCATATGGTGAATGCTACACCGTAGCCTTCCCAATGGAAATCTGCTCTGCTCTTTTAAACAGCGACAACACTCTGTGGTACATGAATGTGGAAAGACTGATCCTCACACCAAACCCCAGTGTGGGGTGGGGGTTAAGTCTATCCCTTTAGCCTTTAGTTTGGTGTTCATGCTACCGGAGCAAAAAATTACATGACAGGTGAAACTAGGGAGAAAAAAAAAAAGAAAAAAAACCCCCACAAATCCTCATAACATAAAAACCTGAGGGAAGCATTTTCAGTTGCAAAAACCATCACCATAGTAAGCATCTGTTATTGAAACTGCTTCAGATAAGGACAGTGGTGGAAAACATGTTTGCCCAAGGGAGAACATTTTGAGACTCTAGGGAATGCAGTGAGAGCCCAGAAAATCCAGTGGTATCATTCAGTGCAAACTACACTTTAGGCAGCAGCACTGAAGGCTGCAATTCCTACTCCTGACTGCATGCCAGGGTCGTCTTTGTGGAAACAGTGCTGTCAGGCCTGGTTAATCCCAGACTCTCAGAAAGATTTCTGGTTTTCTGATAGACACGGTTCCAGACAATAAATGTTTGCTAGCATGAAAAACATCCTTAGCTCTTCTCCTAAAAAAAAAAAAAAACCAAAAAAAAAACCAAAAAAACCCCAAATCACTAGATTATTAAGTAAAGGAACATATTTCTTCAAAGGGGAGTTCTAGTTAATTAGTACTTCATTCTCTTGATATTTTTGGAGAATGCCTAAGATTTGGACTGTTCGTTCATTTGCAGAATGGGAGTCCTCATGGAAATGTATATGGGAATAGCAAGCTTTGTCCTAACCAATCTGATCTCCTTGTATGGGAGTTCAGCTTCAAAACTACCACTTCTCAATGCATCTGTGTTAGAATTTTGTGACCCAATGAACTTAAAATTACAGGAGAGCAGCACCCAAAACACAGCACTAACAGCACCCACTGAAGCTGTCCCACTGTCTCTTTCCTTATTCATGTGATTCTAGATGCTGGTGTTCAAAAGTAATACTTCTTTATACACAGGTTTCAATAAACATAAATTTTCACTGAATGTACTCTGACTTTTTTTGTATTGCTCCTTTCAAACCGATCATACAAAGTGATGTGCATACTGCTATAAAAATATGCTTTGTATTTTCTACTCTAGTTTCTTAAAAAAAAATAAAATTCAATGTCTTCCCTTCTGGGAAGACAGGATCATCTTGGGTCATCAGTTCAGGCAATGTTTTTAGATTCTTTCAGAGGTTCCCAAACTGTCTGATCCTGAGAAAAACACTTGATATGTGTGTAGATATTCTGTATATATATATGTATATATGACATTTATGAAGATCCACGATTGTTTACAGAAATGAGCTACTGGCACTCATTTCAGCATGACCTGCATAATTCAATCATGTCTAGAGGAAAGATAGGTTATGGCTGAGAGTCTGTCAGAGTTTGCATACTGAGCTGTTTGGCTTTATTCAGTATTAGATGAGATGATAGCTTAAGACCAGGAGTCTGCAAATGTTGCTCTTGTTTATGAAGGATAGAAGGTATTTTTATGTGTTCAATTGCAAGCAGTTATCCATTATCCTGCCCAAGCTGTCAGCTGACAAAAAACAATTATGCACTATCTAACTCTATCAAGATGGAAATGAACTCCAGATAATATATTCATCCACTTGGTTGGCTTTATTAGCATAGGGGCTGCTGCACTGGAGCTGCTCAGCTTCTGGACTGGTGTAGAGAACTTGCACGGTCCTTCTGCTACCAACTGCCCAGATACATGCTGCAGAGTACCCATCATTATAGGAACTAAGTATGAGCTGGCTCCAGAAATCACTGGTTATGAGTATATGACTATGTAAAAGGTCAGACTTAAAAAATCTTATATCTCTTATGTCCTTCAAAATTGTGAATTTCTTAACTACTTAGAAATATGGCATCTTCAGTGAAAATACCCTCATGAATACTCGTGCAAGAGTAAGAAAGAAGCCTTGCACTGTGGAATAACAAGTTAGTTTTAGCTTTGCTCTAATGCCTTCTCACAGCAAGCGTCTGAGGAGATAAAGCCAAGAGAGAAATATATTTAAATGCGAGAAAATACATTTAGAAGTTTATTTCCAGATTTATTTTGTTTTATTTACTTCTATATAACAATTTGCTAGGCCAATTTTCTGTTCACACTAAAACCTGGCAAACTAATTTATTCAAACCTTTGTTGAAAATCTGAGCTTTTAATTTAAACTGAAGATCTTTTTTTGAGTGAAATATATATTAAAAATTGAAAAGAATCAATTAGTAAGCTACTGAAGTCTTAATTATGGAAATAATATTTGGGTCTGTACAAGAGTCCCATTTTTGCCACAAATGGCAAATCTTGGCTTCAAAAATTCCTGTAATAGCAGCTTAAAGAAATAATTGCTGAACTGCAATTGAAACAACTCAGATTTGTTTAGTAGACAGAATTGAAGGAGGTCGCAGTGAGCAACAGTATATCTGTTCTGTATGAAAATCCTCAGATATAAATAGGAAATAAATACAATTAATCTTTTAGACATATTGCAGCTGTTTTCAAAATGAACATTTTCTCTTTTTTTTTTTTTTTGTCTGTGTATGTGTGTGTGTGTGTGTGATTTTACATCTGAAGATGAGGATATCTGTCACTGTGGAAAACAACCAACAGCATTCCACGGGATAAAATATATAATAATGTTTACAGATGAATTAAACTATAAGGATATAAGAATAACTAAAAAACACTACTCATTACTGATTTAACCTATAGATGATGTCATTCCTTCTAAAAACCACAGCAGCAAAAGTCAGTAGCCAGAGAAGAAGGATCTCATCCCACACTAAATAAACTTTTAAATCTTTGCTTTTCCTTTCATTTGCTTTCAGAGTCTCTAAGAGATAGAGAAACCAAATAATGCTTGGCTCAGATTGTATGTTTTCTTGACCATTTGAATGGGTTTGTTACTAGAACAAATGTGCTTATCACTGTTTAAATATTTAAGTAGTATAATGACATAAACATTAGCTTTAGTACCTTTGGATATGTTTAGGAAGGCGAGACAAGAGGAAACTGAAAATGACTGGAATACTGATGAGTGAAGGATAGATCAGGGAAGGCAGAAAACTGTATTTTACTGCATTTTTTCTTTTCCACAAATGAGCCATTGCATCCCTACAACTGCCAGTTCTGCTCACCTAAGGTAACAGAGACCATAACTGTGTAACAGATCTAGTAAAGACTGGGTAAGCCCATATCATGGGCTTAATTTGAAAATGGGCATAGGGCTGGCTATTGAGGCTTATCATCGAGGCTTTAATAGCTTGGATGGTTATCTGCCTGTCAAAGTGCTTAAAAATGACTGCYAGGGTAAAATGCTCACAGCAGAAACTCATGAAAGTAGATGTGTTTGAAGCGTTATGAAATACAGAGCACAATACTACAGAAAAATAATACTTATTGAAAATATTTGCCGGAAATCTGTAAGTGACAAATGCATGGGCCTGCATGTGTTAGTGTTCAAAACAGTTAAACCATATAAGTACTTTGAAATAAAAATACAGTAGTTAAAAATAATGCAGCTTATCACRGGAAAAGGTGATTAAAAACTCACTTCCTGTCCTCACCCTGACTGCCTGAGGACAAGAATCCTTTATCATTTAATTTTGCACTGAAATGTCACTTCAATTTCTGTGTTTCTGTGTTTCAAGTGTTATCAATCAGTGTGAGCTCAGACAAACAGCACTGTGTTCACTACACCATCCTCCTCCCACAACTCCTCTCAGACCTTTGATCCAGCCGYGCACTCACACCTACCTTCCTCCTCTTCCTCACAGTAACAAAGTCTATTTTTAAGCTCTTGTCAATGTTTAAACAAGAGCCAGATAGAACTCAGCCTATTTGGAAAGTATTTGAAGGCCAACTTTTTCAGATTTAAGGTACATGTACGCCTACCTAAGTTAAGCTTCAAAAGCAGTGTAACCTGCTTCAAAGAAGCTGATCCTCAAAGGAAATATTAACACCTGTTTAACATATCAGCAGTTAGCACACAAAAATATGACTAAAATTTACTTAAGTAGTATGCTTAAACAACTGCCATTTCTTCAGTGAAAAATTTCTGCCGTTAAATTGGCCTGGAGAAATGGATTCCCATAGTAAGCAATGGCAGAACAACAGAGAATATAACACAGCACTAGGCTGTATCCTGAGCAACTGCCGTAATGTTGACTGGATTCTCTATTTGCCAGTTGAATCCTATGTGGAAAGGTCCAATCTCCCATCTTCAGCCAATGTTCTCATCTTCAGCCTCAAAGACAATAACAATGAATCCTTAATTAGGTAAATAATGCTAAAGAGGTACCTATATCATTTTCTACACAGATGTCTATTTATTAAAGAGCACAGTTGCATACGCTATATTTGTCAACACCAGCTGTCTCTATTGCAGKTCTGTTTTAATGTGTCTGACACCATAATTTTCATGCTCTTATAGTCTCAATTCACCCAATATGTTTTTCATATTTTTCTTTGTTTTAGAATACCTGGGTACTTGTCTATTAAAGAGAAATTCTGGGGTGAGTTAATTACTCCTCTCACTAAACATGGAGCTTAAATCATGGCTAAATGATGCAGTGCCTATATTTTCAGACTCTTCCTGCTTGTGTTGCTAATGCTTTTACAGGAGACAGTAACTAATTTAATGCTATATATATTTGGAAACACAATTTGGTATGTAAATAAACACCAGAGAACCTTTCCTCACTTTTACAATAACCAGGAGGCTTTCTTTTTTTCTTTTTCATTTCTTATGATATATCATCACTGTTTTAGTTTAGATGATGCTCAAAAGACATTGTGACCTGCAGAAACTGCATAACCCTCTGTTGACATTTACAGAAAATGTTGAATTACTGAGACTTTGTACACTGCAGCAACCCTCAATTACTGATACAAAGGAAAGAATATTGTACCGAAAAGTCCATACTGGAACTGCCTGAGGCCTTGTGAATATACAGGAATGTAAGAACATTTTGCTCAGAATGTGAGGCAGAAACATCTTTTAAAGGTCAGATAGTGATATTTTTTCCCCTCATTCCTAAAAGGTTCTTTTCTTTTAATTATATTACTTTGTCCATATTAACAAAAGCATATAAAGAAAGAAAAATGTATATACAAAAAAGAGAAGAGCATTAAAGAGAGATATAATAACGTATTTCTAATTCGTTAGTTTCTTGTACTTCTAACTGTAATGTGAAATGAAATGCAGTCTTCTGATACAATTATATTTTTCTTGTGTAGCCTGATCAACTAATCAAATCTTAGCACTCCAAAATTAACAAGAACACTTTCCTAAGAGCTGTGATTTCAAGCTGCAGAAGCCACAAGGGAATGCCACAGTACAGATTTATATCTGATTCACACCTCAAATGCTTTGTTCAGAAGCAAAGTGCTTAGGCTTTAATGCTATTTTAATAGAAAGCTTAGATTCAACCATCAGAGAGAAAATTTGTGAAGCAATGGCCAGTCAGACTAGTTTGAACTCCTGGTTGTCATAAAAATGTGTATTTTTTTGCATAACCCTAGTTAATGTAGCCTTCTGTAACAGACTTGTATTTTGCAGCTCTAAACCATGATTTCCACTCTGTTATAAATTATCTTTTGTCTTACCCAAAGCTAACATATTAGCCAGGCAGCATTAATATTCTTCCATTTCAATTGTTTTTGCAGATTGAGACATATTTGAATATGTAGGTTTTCCCTGGTTTTGGGATGTTTTGCTTTGTGTGATGATCATTCTTTTAATGAAATAACCCGAGTTGTTTCTCATACAGGAGAGGTAGATACCAACCATGCTGCTTGGAGGGAGGGTAACTTGTTTCAATGCTGTTTTGTGCCTATCAGTTTCAGCTTTTGTTGTTTGAATTAGATGGATATTGGAAGTGTCCTACCTTTGACTTTAAAGCAGTGGCACAGACATCTGTTAGATTAGCTTATTTGGCTTCTTCCCAAATGAGAACTATAGGGGTAGAAAACAGCATGAGTGGAGATTATTTGCCTCGGAGAATCACTGTTTTCTCTTTTTTTTTCCATCTCTGTCAGTCCCAAGCTGTGTTTTATGTGAAGTGCAGTCTTCTCCAAACCTTTGATGTACTACTGTTTGCATTGCTCGGAAACTGTGTTTAAACATTCTGCTTAAAAGGTTAGCAAGAAGCAGACAGTCAAGACAATTGGGAGCTTTCCCAAATGAGCCACTCGGCACAGCAGGGTTCAGACCAGAAGAGTGTGGCCACCACTGGTAGTTACTTTCACAGGTGAAACATGCAAACTTGATAGATACTTAAGGGCTATGATTAACCTGCCATTAACAACCAGAAAAATAATGCTTCTTCCTAACTTCTTTTTTTCTTTTTTAGGGGGACTTATTTTGCCTTTTATTACCTTATGATTTCATTAGTAAAGGGTTTTGTAAACTTCTCTCTTTTTAAATACATTTGAGACCATTCTTTACCACACAAGATCCCATCTGCTCTGGCACATGTGTAATGGTATGTTGCATGTTCCATATGCACACTAGTTAGGTAATACATTGCATTTTACAGATTTCTCAGTCTATATTTTGTTGAAAAGTATTGTCTGGTGTGAAAAATATTCTTATTCCTTAGTATCCCCCCCTATTATTTATGAGACTGCTCTGAATTGTGCAGGCTGCTGGTGGTTATCTGTCCTGCTTAGCATAAATGCTGTACTGGAGCTTTCATGAGGGAAGATAAAAAATGTCTGCTGGCCAGCAGGTCCTCCTGCTTGGCAGAATTGTAGAGATATATTTTTATTTTCTACTATATAAGAATATGGTCCTAGAGCTTTGTTCATTTTGGCCTTTATGGATATGCTATAAAACTTGAAATATCTTAATCTTTTTTTATGCAATTAACCTTTCACTGTGTGCATTTACAAGTGTATATCTAGACTTTCTAGCTCACTGTCTTCAACATCCCTGTGACAACACCCCACAGGGAAACTGGCATACATACTTGTGCTCAAGGCAGGCACTAGAAGGTATGTGGATAGAGCTCAGTTTTTCCCCTGTTTTATTGCTGTTGCAGTACATTGACTCACAATGTGATGCCARCTCAACTTTAAAATGTTATCTCTGACATTCACAAAAAGGCAAGCATCACTCTAAGTTCCAAACTTCTCTACTTTCTTAATAGACTCCTTGATACAGTCTCAGGTTGGCTGACTTCAGCTGGTTAAACATTGCCAGATGTAATCTGGAGGCATATGAAGCTTGCACTTTTATCAGTAAAGCTTTTCCATACAGCTCTTCTATATTTAGTTCCACTTTTTAGGCTCTTCTAACAAACCTTAGAGTAACGGATGTCCCTTGCTATAGTTGTCTCCTACAGTACACAAAAGCTTTCTTCAAGTGTTGCGTTAGAATTCACTTTTAATTGAAGAAAAAGTATGATTTTGAAGATTTTAGTCAACATGAAAGCTCTCAGGTCATCCCACCTGCTGGAGAATTTTAAAACTATCCTTTCAGCCTTAATTCTGTAGTGCAGCCTATAACTTTGCCCATCTTGATTCACTGCTACTCAGTTTAAATGGGATGAGAAAAATCTTCATATTCAATCCCAATAGAGGAGAGCTGTGGTAGGAAAAAGCCTCAGCTGGTAAAACAGKTTTATGCGATGATGCTGAGCACACTTGACTGACCACTACAGGAACACCAGCAGTAAAACAGACGACTAGTAGGATGAATGGTTTCTTTTCCTTTTCTTGAGCTCTCACCTTCTCAGAAGGTGAGAATGAACATTTCCCTCTAAGACCACATTAAAGACTCTTGTTTCTTTGCAAGAAATGATTCTCCTTCACAAAATTCTTTTTGAAGAAAGATACTACTGATTTTTCTGTGGTAATTGCATGGCAGCAACAGGCATACTGGACAGGAACAGACTTACTGCTAACCTGATCTAGTCCCTGAACTTAWCCAAGTGTGTAACACAAGCAGAGGATACTGACCTTTTCAAGTCTTCTCCTTGTTATTCCTGGTTTGTTCCTACTGTAGAGTATGTAGCTAAGCAGTACATTTCTTYTCATTTCTTCCATGAGGCATGAGGGGAGATCTTTGCAAGGTTTTTGCTCTGATTGTGTTAAGCCTAGAGAGCTTTAAGGTAAAGTGAGATGGCACGACACAGTTGCAAAGAGTATGGTAATATTATATATGATTTTGATGATGGTATGCTTTTCCAAAGTGATACCTACGTATAAATAACTTTTCAAAATGAAAATGATAGGAGGCCAAATATAAGCCCAGTATTCCTGACCTGCCTCCCATACAAGTAAAAGGGTCATTAAGACTTAACAAAGGTATTTATTAGCTTTCAATTCATTTGACTGTTATCTTCTGCCCTCGCACTGAAAACCCAGGTACAAAATCAGGCTGTTCTCAGTGGTGGCAGTGGCAGGGCAAGAGACGCAAACTGAAATACATTAAGAAATAAGTTTCTAAACATGAGAGAAACCTTTTTTTTTATTATTATTATTATAAGAATGGTTGAAGACTGAAACAGGTTGCTCAGAGAAGCTGTGGAGACTCTTTTCTTGTCCTGACACTGTCTTGGTAAGCCTACTGACCCTGCTTGCGCAGGTGGGTTGGACCAGACTGTCTCCAGAGGTGCCTTCCAACTTTGGCTGTTCTGTGATTTTTCTTGAGGGCAAGTTTAAAACAGTTATTTCAGTTTGTCTGCTCTGAGATCTGTTCCACGTAACTATGTTAAAAACAAAAGCCTTTTTTTTCTCAGTTATTTATTTATTTTAAAAATTAAAAAAAAAAAGCAAAAGTATTTCTTTCCATTTCAACAGTGAGATCATGAAAGAAGTCCTTTTGCTTAGTGATTTCCATGGCTCAGGAATTAGGAAAGCCAGAGGKCTGAAACTGAAGTTATGTAATACAATGAAAAAAATATGTTCATGCCCTTCTCACAGTATGATGTTTGAAAATCCATATTGTGGAAGCTAAGTATCAATTCTGAAAGACTTTTAATGTTTGGAATAAATATATATGAGTAATTTTTCAAAGGTCTCAAACACTTTCACAAATCTAAGCWAAGGTGTGGAGGCATTCAACAAGAAGTTGTTTCTATATTCTTATGCTTGCCAAGAACATTTGGAACGGCATGAATTTTTGCCCTGTGAAGAATAAATTTAAGAAGAATAATGCTCAGAATGTTCAAAGATGCCTACATAAGTCACTTCATTTCAGAAGTTCTCATCACATGCAGTTTTAGAGAACCTAAAGTTGGGTCTCTGGCCTAATTCAAAGCGAATGGCAGGAGTAGAAATGTCTTTTTTTCATACCGAAGCCATTTTTACATTCAAGATTCATTGTTTCTTTTAGGATTTGCTAAAGCTTTACATGATCRATGCATATATTTTATTATATGACCTCTCTTATCTATGATATCAAAGCATCAGTGATGTTCATCCATCTATCACAGTATATAATTTTAAGTGATGAGCTGTACTTTCATAGTCCAGGGTTAAAAAAAGTTTGAAAATACTAGTATTAATAACAAACTGGTACTTATYCTATGCTGTGACTTCGAATCATAAGATAGCTAAATTTAGCCTTGCTGGARAATTCTGGAACTAAGGTAGCCATTTTTGTGTAGGTCTCTTTTACTGTATATTTTGTATTTCCCAACCAGGCTTTAACTTTTGAGTGCTTTATGTTAAAGCTTAATAAATCTACCTGTTGTGGGTATCCATCTTGATCATTACCTATTGCTTCGGAGTCTCAAARTGAAGAATCAAAAACTTTCTATTTTGCTGTTGCAGTTTTCCTCAGTTTTTCCCGCTTATATTGGTTTGTGTTCTTTTGTTTTCTCCTATAGCACCGTGCACTTGCAGATCAATTTCTAAACCATTTAAAACTCAAAAGAGTGATCGTTGCTTTTTATCTTCTATTTCTGTATTTATTTTTATAAAACATGGGAATTTTTTGGTACCTATCAATCTAGTATATACACTGTCCCAAGGAGAGAATCCAAATGGCAAAAYAGATCTCAATTAAACATTTATGACCTATTTATGATGAAGTAACGACAATACTGCTTCACATAGGTCACTAAAGCCTCCTCTACATTTGAAAAGTTTATTTAATTGAAAACAAATCCAGGGAATTAATTATCTAAATATTTTTGAGGACCAGGGCCATCAAGGCTAAGAAACTGCAGTTGGAGGAGAAATAATTCCTATTTCATCTTTTAAATTGCATACTTTAACACTAAAGTATTTGGATGCATGCATTTGCAATCCTTTGCAAATGGTTTTGATTAGATAGTACCAGGGAATATGCTTGTCATCAAAAGACCCYGACAGTAACGTCTGTGTTCCCTCAGACAATTTTTGCTGTGTTAGATGATAATGTAATAATCTTATTCTAGAAGAAGTGGGGTCACATTTTAGGTTTGAACATTAAAATATCAAAAGCTGAATTGTTCTCACTTCTGTCCTGACTTCAGTGTCTGAACTGATGCATGACAGAGCAATTCATTCTAATCACCTGGTGAGACAAGAATTTTTTTTCTTAATAGATAGTTTTAAATAACAAAGTAGATGTTGAAAGACTTTAGTTAAAATTCTGCAGATCATTTTGGCATCATATTTTGAAGTAATTGAGCAGAAACACTTTCTCTTTGCTTCGCATTGCTTACAGGATCTGAAGTCAGAATAGATGCTCATTAACATTGCAAGTTAGGCAGCTATAAGCTTATTTGTTTTGCTTATCAGTCTTCTTGCTCTGCTTTGTACAAATTACTGAAGGGCTAGCTCAAAACTCAAAATGCTGTCATTTGAAGCCTTTGGGATCAGTTTTACTTAATCATTTTGGTCATTAATATGCATTAAATTATTGCTCAGATAAAGAGTTCCCTTCATGCCTAAACCATTTTGGGATTCTGAAGATTTTTGAAAGTGGTTCATATGCATTAGCCAGATCAAGAAAGTTCCAAGAATTAAATAAATGGATTATTTTTTCAGAACTTTTCAGGGATCATATTCTTTTACTCATGCTAATGTAAGCCTTCCCCTGGAGAAAATGTGTCATGAAAACTGTCATTTAAATTACTTTTCCACCAAATGAGGCAGTAGACACTRATGCCTAGATTACTATCCACTGACTAAGACATTGACTAGCATACYATTAATTAAGTCTACAATCTATAATGCTGGCATACTTTTGCTACAACTAGAGCACCAAACTCAGSTCTGAAACACAACTGCATAGCTGAGAAATCATGCCATCCTTGGTAGTTGTAAGTGGCTGTGCCATGCCTGATTTAAGACTAGGTTTTCACATCTGTAAGATCCAGGAGAATATAGTTCCTTAAACAAGGCATGTCACTGCACAGAAATTTCTGAGATTTATACTGAGATTATTTCAAAGTGGATTATTTAAACATAACCCAGGGCATTTCTCTCAAAAGCACTTTCTTCTATAACTCACATGCCTTGTATAAATCCTTGGCTTCTCCAGGTGTGGTATCTTTGTAGGTTACAAGCAGATCCCCAAAAGTAGTTGTAGCACAAGTGAGGCAGCACAATAACTCATTTCCTGCTACTCCAGCTATTGTTTTGCCTTTGTTTTTAATGTGCAGCCTTCTTCCAGAAATTATGGTTCTTTCTCATAGAATAATATTGCATTTAATTTTTTTGGAAACCAGACAATTCTTTTTTTTTGCAAAAACCTGTGACACTTCTCAGTTAATGTAAATAATTATGTAAAAATGGACAAAAAGAAAGAGCATTAGAATCTAACGTTTGTGGGAAAGTGGATATGTGGGGGAAACTTTTTAAAAGYATTATTTATTGTATTTGCAAGGTCTCTACACTACTATATTGCTCTGAATGTGAGGAATAAGACACCACAATTGCAGGARCATTTATATAATGGATGTAGAAGCTGATCATGTAGATTTAAARGCGAGAGGTTTGTAAAGTAGTTCACAATATTAGTCCTTAGAGCTTTTCAGAGAGAAGAGAAAAAAAAAAAGATTTCTCTACAGCACTTTACCAGTCTACTCTCCATGCAACTTTACATTAATGGTACTGTGCAATGGCATCAGATACCAGGGTTCAGCTTAGTATCACAGACTGATGATTGTCAGTTGGATTTTGTTGTCTCYATTCTCATATGTAAAAGGAGAATGCAAATACTCAACATTACATTGCTTGTATTACTGTAGAAATTAAACCATAAAGCACTTCACTCSTGTCACAGAGGTAATGAGAAAACAGCAGTTCAATGTTCGTTGCCAATAACAATTACCTCTTACCATGAATAACTATCCAAATTAAAGTTGAAAAAGTATAGTGAATGCATCATCTCTGGTTGTTTTATCACATGCTGGAACATAGACTAGCACACACTGCGTACATATATAGTTTTAGTAGTTTGGCTACTGTGTGGCACAGTAYCCGATACTTTTTCCAATAACTTCATATATTCAAAATGTCCTGTGAGCTAGGAAATTGCATAATAATCATTACAACAGTATTGTTATATTCAGTTATAAGGGATTTTTCTACCATTCTGTTGACACAAGTTTTAATTCTTATGAACAGTGTTGTGAGTGTGTGCTTTTTTTGGTTCGTTTAGTTGTGTTTTTTTCCTCTCCTATATTAGGTTATATCTTTATGTATTAGAAACTACTGTGCTGTCTTTTTATTCTTTTGTGTATTATATACTTTTGGCACACAGTTTAAAATAGTCATGGCATGRTATTTTAAAACCTGCTCATATGTTCTTGGTTTTTTGGGCAGATTGTCYAATGTGGTAAATGTGGCTGTCTTTACTGTGTTCGCATATCATGGCCCTTAGACAGCAAAGCTTGTACAGCCTGAGATTCATAGGTTGTTTCTTTAAACTTCTTTAGGGTTTAAAATCAAAACAAACAAACAAGCAAAAAAAGACAATTCAAAGGACCAAATCCTGAAAAATGTTAGCATACTTCCTTACCTCTTTCTTTTCACCATTTCACTGATATTTTAGAAATACAGCATAAACTTTTCACACTCCACAGTCCAGAGGACTGGTCCCTACTGGATTACAAGATGAGTTGCTTCTCCTTCGTGAAGAAGGAATAATAAGCTTCGAATTCGAGAAGTTGACCTCATCTTAAAAAATACTTCATTAAAAGTTAGTTTTAAAACYTGGCTTAGTTGTTTCTGAACACGAAGACTAAGATAAAAAAAGATCACTTGTAAGACCTCCAACCCAGCAGAGAATGGAAGGCTGCAAATGGGAAAGTGTGTCCTTGGTGTGTGCAAGGGAGCTCACCAGCCTGGCAGGGCTGAAAGGGTAGGGGCCTCTGGCTCCTAGATGGAAGCTTGAGAGATGTATGTGTGGTATTGTACAACAGTGCTTGTTTAACTAGAAACTGCACTTAGCAAGTGAGCAAGTTTCTACTTAGAGTAGTACCAACTCAGGTGAAGATGTAAACTGTAAAATGGAAAACTAGTGTTTCAAATAATGGATCCTAAATTGTAAGTTAAGCTCATTGCTTAATTGGCATGAAGACATCATAGCCTATCTATAATTGTGTTTCAAAATTCAATTGGTTTACAATTCCTTTTACTAAAAAGAAAACATTCTGGCTTCATTACAAAATGAAATTGAGACATAGTCCAATTTGTCAGGATGGACAAATGTAAAACAAAAATTTCAATTATAAAATATGAAATGGTGATCATCAAGAGTTCAAGAAAAAATAAAATGAGATGTTCAAGAACAATTAAGTCTAAATGAGTCTTACAGTTATCTTGAAGAAAGCATTTTCTATAAGAAGCAGAAGACAACTAACTTCCACCATTCCTATAAAACYGCCTTTTTAATTGAAGCTTCCTTTCAAGAAGTAGGATTGTGACAGAAATTCCTTTTATGACAAAAGTTAGYGCATAAAATCTATTAAAATACCTTAGCTTTATCTAAAGTGAACTTGTCTGATCTGAAGGAAAGATGCTTGTGGTGCCACATGAATCCTAGTCTATCCCAGTTGACTAGGATTCTTATTCTGATGATAGATTGCACTGGAAAATGACTGCTTTGCTTACAGAATCACACAGAATCACAAAATGGTTGAGGTTGGAAGGAACCTCTGGAGATCATCTAGTMCAACCTCCCTTCCCAGGCAAGGGCACCTTACCTTCTTTCTTGCTCTCTACCTCTCTTCTTTCCCATCCATTCCCCAGGCTTCATTTTCAGAACTTTCTGAAGAGCTTTCCCTAACCTGAAAATAGTTGAGAGCCAGCAACTGTCATCACCATCACTAACTAACACCATCACTGTATATGGAACAGTATTTCAATATGATCATGATAYTATTAGAATAGTATTTGGTATATGGCCATTGCAAAATTAATGGCTGCAAGAGGAGGGCTGAGCTAGTAAAACTAAGAGGGCACTCTCTGGATTAGTCCTGAGAGCAGGACTATAAGGATTATGAGAAGTTCTCTCAGAAGCACTATTATTTTCACTGCATCCGTCCCTTTACCTGGTCACACTCTGTCAAATAAAGCCCCTTTTTGCTAGCCAGCGCTGCAGCACTTTGCTGTTTCCCATGTGGTATCCTAAATGTAGGCTTTTGTACTTATTTGAGCAGCAGAAGGAAGAAAAATTAGAGTAATGTCAGGAAGATTATTTACACAGGCACCACACAAATACTTTAAGCTTTTGTGATTATTTCATTTTCCATAATTCATRTAAGTATTTATAATGTTTTGAAAGATTTGTTTAGTAAAAAACAGATCCACATTCCCGGTGAAATCATGCCAAACACTTTTGCTTATTGTAGTAATGGAGAATAATAACAACAAAAAATAAGTAGACTTTCTAAAAGTGAGCAGGCGTGATTTTCCTTTCATCTTATCCCTTGTTTGCACTGCTGTACCCATTTATTCCTCCTTCATTTTGGGATACCGGGGCTGCAGCACAGATGCCTGTGTGACCGGTCGGTCTTTGAGATACACCTGAAAGCCAAGTGCAGCTGGGGCAGGCACGGGCAGCCCGTCTGAGGGGCAGCTCTTTGCAGAAGCAGAGCTTGCTGCTGCTCTGAACTGCTGCTGGGGGTTCCTGTCCATCCTGGGGACGAAGGCAGCACTCTGAGGCCCATGGGTACACACAGCGCAGAGCAAGTCACAAGGAAGTATGGCAGTAGACATGGGGCTCTGCTTCTTCCCTATTTGCTTGCTTATGAGAGCTCAAGAAATGTCACATGCAGAGTCAYGCAAGGTAAGCTTTGATTTTTCTAGGCAATAAATATCACTTGCAACTATTAACATGTCAACACTGGTATTTCCAGCTCTTGGCATCATTTATGCTGAGAMGTTTGAAAACTGGTGGCGAAAGGGTGAGCCTTCAGGTTAAAGCACTGAAGTAGCTCAGCAGTATGATACACCTCTTACAGGACATAAACCCAGATTCAGTCTGGTTCTGAGTGAAGGATGACAAACATTAAGCAGCCAATAAAGGTTTTATTTAAGAAGCTCCTGCCTTCAGGCAAAGATGAGTTTCATATGAATCTCAAGG
This sequence comes from Eudromia elegans, assembly GCA_003342815.1. Classification (NCBI taxonomy): domain Eukaryota; kingdom Metazoa; phylum Chordata; class Aves; order Tinamiformes; family Tinamidae; genus Eudromia; species Eudromia elegans. The sequence continues at coordinate 428,349 of PTEX01000130.1, read as the reverse complement.
ATCATTGCTATACGTGTAAGAAAATAGTGACCATCTCTTTTGAGGAATCAGAAGTTTGTCATGTAAGCAATCACTGAATATATGAACAGAGGAACATTGCTTTACGTGACCTTGACTGATGTAGCTGATACCTCTGCTTCCAATATAGGTTAGTGCAGAATAAAACTATTTTCTTTTTCTCCAGGGAATAAATGAAAAAGAAAAAGGCCAGTCTACACTTCATGGGTTTTATTAAAGTGAACTTTTAAAACAATAAAATCCAGAAAAGGTGTTGTATATTAACCTTTAAGTGCCTTCAGTTTTTTTAATGAAAACTCAGATAGGGATCTCTTAATTACATATCAATGGTAGGACTATTAATCCAAAAATAATTAAGAAAGAATAACCTGTTCCTAAGAAATCATTGTTTTAGGATAAATTTGTTGTGATACAGCTTATGTGAAGCATCTAGAAACTTCTTGCAAGATAGAGTGAATTACTTTATTTCTCTGTGAACCAGCTTGTTTAACTTATTAAAGACTAACAACTCAAAGAGCAGCCTTGCAGTGAAAGCAGTATAGCAGGTAATAAATAAGAGATGTGAAAGTACTGGAAACTGCATGAACCAACTGTACCTTCTCTGTGGAAGAAATACCCATCTGAAATTTGTAGTATACAATCTTTGCATCTGCTAGCTGTAATTTCTGGAAATGAGATGCTGAGATGGAGGGATTTTTGCCTAATATTATACAACTAGAGCTCTTACTGATCCTCAAAATAGTAACAAGCCTATTGATATTTAGATGGAAATGAGGAATTCTTTTCATATTGTAGAGTTACAAGAATACTCTTTTTTTCAGAAAGACGTCTATATTGATTCAGTGCATTCAGCAAGTTGTTGCTTATAGCTGTATGTTTGCACCCCTGCCAGATCACCATCCAGAGACCGAGTTTCTCTTACTGCGCTTTGCCAGGCATTGATGGCTTTTGTGTATCTGAACAAAAATGTCAACACTCAGTCCTTTGAGAATGATGATCTCGGTACTGAAAACTATTAGGATGCTTCCCCAAGACAGCTGGCCTAGCATGACATAAAATTCAGCAGTTCAGCCTGGAATATTACCTACGTATTTTGGTAGCTACTGCTTTGGCAGTGGGTCCCTAATCAGTTCTATGCCAGGCTGGCTATCAGCCTCTGTTASTACACTAACTCATCCCATTTTTTTCAAGCCAAATTGACCAATTTTCTCAAGATCACCAACACTGATCTGGAATACTATGTGCAGGCCTTTGGCAGAATATCTTGCAGCCACAAGAGCAGAGACTATGCATTTGTAGACAGTCCTGAGAAGTTTCTAGATAGAGCTGGGCAAACCATTTTTCCAAATTCAGTGAAAATACTTTCAGTGCATTTTATTACCCCAATTTGGCTAAAAATTTGGATAAATTGGTTACATTTATTTAAAAGTGATTGAAATTCTCCCAGCGAGCATTTTTGCTTGCATAAATAATATTGCTTTTTCTCTAATTTCTATTTCACTGAAAAAACAAAACCATGACAAAAATGTTGGGTTTTAAGCCATCTTATATACATATCTCATATACAGATATATATACACATACATGTGTGTATGTATGTGTGAACCAGTGAACCAATACTATGAATTACTTGAGCACACACTTTCCAGCTACAGACAATACTTTTCATTTGAATTTGATCCTAATTTGCTTTATATCACATGGCTTCTGTTTTCCCCACATATTATAGAAAGCCTTTGAATTAGTACATGGATTTTTAGATTTCACAGAACAGAAGAGATTGGAAATAGAAAAATACTGTCAAAGACAGTTAGACTGAAAGAAATGAGTAGTGTTTTCCTTTGCTGTAATATGACTAGTACCACATAAAACATAAGAGAAAAAAATAGGCCAGGCAAACTTAAATATGTGAGAGACCTTTAGGAAAAAGAGGCTGGAGGGAGAGGCAAGGGAGAAAAATGGCCACAGCCCATGAATCTGTTTGGATTATTCAATTATCACCATTATGTGCCAGCTCTTTTTTTCGGTCTTTCAAARCTGAACTAACTAAGGCTTCCCAACACTGTGGACTAAAGGTGTGATATAACAAATATGTCTAAATTACTTTGCTTTAGTTGAAATGAGCTGTCCCCTAAAAACGCTGCCTGCTCTCCTTTGGTAAGAAATGAAGTTTGGAAGAATGGCACTTATCCACCTTACAGCTATCTATAATCACTTACTATGGATACTCTCTAAGTTACCTTAAGAAGCAGGTTGCAAGTACATGTAGATTTATATAGGAAGATTTTCATTTTGCTTATAATAATGTATGATCACACTACAAAGCACTAATGTGCATGGGGTTGAACATCTCTTTCATTAGTTCAACACAAAAAAGCTAGCTAGCTATATTCTTTACTGTATTTTTTTTAATTTCTAAAATTTATTTTTTTATGAATATAATAAACCCAAATAGGAGGTAATTTCCATGACTACCAGCACTAAAAGGCATTGAACCATGTTAAGGTGTTGATCCATTTCACTTGGTCCTATTGCACATATGCTGTGGAATTAACTTAAATCAATTAACTATTTTTCCAGTATTTCTATGTGGACAGTCAGATGCCCAGAAATACTTGTCTGCTATCAGAAAYGGCAGTATTGATAGGTCTAAATTTGCTTGGCGCAAAATCCTCCAATTTTGCTTTGCTGAGCTCTGACACCAAGCAATAGCAGAGGCTATTTATGCACACCAGATTTAAGATCTGCAAGAAAGCTGTCTAACTGATATTGGCTTGTGATATTGCTATGAAGGCAAGTGGGATACAAGACCACAGCCAAGCACATAGAGCAGTGCCAATGCAAATGCCAAATCTTGCAATATGGCAGCTATYGTAATGGGTGGATCTGTGCAAAGAGGTATCCAGAGGCCATGGGACATGTTTTTTTCCAAAGGCAGACACAAGCCTCATAAAAGCTAAAAAGCAGCTAATGACTTCTTACAGCATAGCAGAGTTTAGACAAAAACAGGGAAAATGAGCATACAAAAACCTTCACAGTAGATGGAACATATCTCTATTTGGGCTATTTCTGCTGCTTCGTCATAGCAGAGAGTTTGGAAAAGATTGTTCCAMGTAGAGTTAGAATAACCGAATCACTCTTGAGAGCAGCTGGACTGTATCAAAGCTATACTAGGGAGCTATGGAGAGTAAAACCTTTTATGTTTTTTTTCTCCCATTAAATTTGCAGATGAAACTCTATCCTTGAAAAACTGAGTACCTGTCACGGATTTAATTCAGTTTGTTTGCTATCATGGTCATTCTAGATGATGGTTTACTYTTCTGAAGCTTAAGAGCTTTATTGCACATCACGTATCACCAAGGACCTCAAATTAATAGCGAATTTGTAAGTCAATTTGTGATCATGCTGTATTTTGAATGAGGCCTCTTAGAAGCTATGGTGCACAAATATAGTATTTTGAGTAGTTTAGTTTAGGAAACAGCTGTTTTCAGAGTGAAACTGAMGCACCTGCCTTCATTTTGATGAAAATTGTTTGAGGACATATTGTAAAATAATTTGATGTCCACTGTAGCCCAGACCTCTCATACCAATTTCATAAATGTAAATAGTCTAATCCCAAAAGCACTGCACTGACCTTTCAAATTGATTTTCTGCACTTCACCAGTATTGTGAGAAAATATGAACCATGAAGTTTGAAAATATAGTGTCACATTTCTTCACTTTAAAAGCAATAACATCACTTTTAACATGTAAAAGCTCTCCTGAGACAAAAACTCTTTCCCTGTGATATACTGGCTTTTCCCTTTCCTCTTCTCTCATTTCTTAAAAGAAGACACTTTAAACTTTTTATATTTCTCCACATCAAATACAGGTGGGAAAAAGGTGATGGTAGCCTTTGATTAAATAATAATAATAATAAAAAAAAAGATAACAATGTGGAAAATTATCTGCATTTTCCATCCTTTTCTTAGGTGAAGAGCATCTGCAGTGTATCAGTAAGACAAAAAGTGTCTCTKGGAAGGACAGTTGTTCCTTATTGTTTGTTTCTGTTGAAAGCATCATTCCACAGAAATCTTTACTGGTAGAAACCATAAATGCTCTTTTAGAGAGCACTTTAAGCCATGACAGATAAAGATGAAATAGAGAAGAGTCTCAGCTTTCTATTTCCATGKGATCCAGGCTAAGTGGGTGACATATGAAATGCTTTCCAGATTTTGTTGTCTTATTTAGCATATTGTTATATACATGTTAAAAATTGTCATCCCCTTTTGTACAAAGATAGGGAAATATWTAAAACTGCCTGTAGCTCTGACAGAGAAATTTAGCTCATATTTTCTAGGTAAATATTTCTTTCGCAGAGGAAATTTTGCCTTTCTTTCTAGTTTGATTGTTACTTCTCTGCCACCTCTTAAAATATTTTCAGAATATATTTCATTTAGCAAGGAGATCTTGTGGGTGATTAGTTTTTTTTTATAGTATCCTTTTTTACTTTAAATACACAACTAAATCTTAGTTCCAACCAGAGTACTAATTTGCTTATAGAACTCTTCTAATCTGTCCCCCTAAGTACGRAATTCCTACCTGCAGTATGTACATAAAGCCCTTTCATGCATAAAAAGTGCTTTTAATCAGTAGTAATTAACTGCTTGAGTTCTACTGCATGCACGATTGAAGCACACATAAGACAGCAGAAGAAAGCCTGAGTATAAATCATGAGAAAGCAACATGCTGCAAGAAATAGCATGCCTTTTTTGCTCATTTCCACAAGCACAGCACATGTATCTTCCTGAGGCTATGGTGGCATCATATGCAGATGCAAGACTTTTCTAAATCTAATCTAGCAAAGCTTAACTCTGGGATCACCTCTGTAACAAGTKTTTTTTAGTCTAGTATCAACCTATTAAAAGCTGCATTTGGAGATATCTTTTGAATGGTTTCAAACTGAAAGTAACTCTTCCAGGTCTTAGACAGGGAAAGGTTTTGTCGTAAGTCCCTTTGCCATGAAATCAAAAGGATCACATGTTAAAGAACATGATCGAAGTCATGATAAAAGCAATACTATTCATGACGATTAACTTTGATTTGAATGTGTGTTGGCATTGTAAACTGATTTCTGTGTTTCTTCTGTGTTGTTTTTCTGATAAGAAGGAGTGGTACACCATAATATCATATTTATAGCCTCTTAAGGGCAGTAAAACTTTCTGTTATGCAAAACATAATTAGCACATTAACATTCTGAATATGTGGAGTATCGCAAGCTTTTTTGGATTAGCTATTTATGAGATATGACACTGCTGATCAACTTAAGAAATACTTTGCACAATCTACTGTGCAGAAGAACCTGCTGTAGAGAAATGAAGCCACAAYTGGATGTGCTTTCACCTCAGCTAAGACAGGTGAGGTGGTGCTTTCACCAAGCTGATAAATAGTAACAGCTTGTTTTAATGATATTTAGATTTCCTGTTTGTATGCTTAATCCCCAYCTGAACCTAGACAGAGGGACTGAAGAAGGGATTATGTGTTACAAAAGAATCTGTAATATCTGATCTGATTCATTACCAAGAAATCCACACRTTCATTACAAAGACATTTATTAACATTCCTCATTTGAATCTATACTGCTGCCCTTTACACTATATCCCAAAGATTTTCAACCCATAGAAGCAAAAGTGTTTTTGAGTCATAGGCCTGTTTTTAAAACAAGATTATCCTCTAATCTACCACAGAAAGACTTTGCAACACATCTAACAGAACTTARTTTTATTACGTGAAACAACTTCAAAATTCTATGGATACGAGAGTAAAATATCCATTATATGAAATGATGATTCATGTAACAAATGCCTAGAAATTATATAGCCAGCTGTTTGACATAATGTCTTATTATTAAAAGAGAGTTTTAGTTCAAAGAGATCCTGTTTATTTCTAGGCCTTGAATAGTTTTAACTCAATCTGCTTCACTAATAAAGGCATTATCTTGGGGCGACTATCTATGGATTTGTAATTTAGGATTTTTTTAAATGCATCAACTATTTATTTCTAGCTATCATGACTGGAATGGAATAATGGAATTGGGGTGGTAGAATACATATATTTCAAAGTAATTTCCTATTTTTTTTCAGTTACCATAGCCTCTGTGAAATAAAATCAAGCAAACAAAGAGGAAAAAAAGGAAAAACAAACAAGCAAACAACAACAACAAAGAAGCTTGGAGATAAAGGTATTTAAAGGTATTTTAACAGACAAGATAATGGATCTTATATTGACATAAATTGTTTGTTTCAACAGACCACATAGTTCAGAGATTACCAGTGAAGCTAAAGGAGAAAAGGCTTTACTTATCAAAATGACAGAATGAACACAATTAAAAGTCAGACCTGCCTGAAATAATTTCTGATTTTTCTTATTTATTAGGCCACTCTTTATTTAAAGAAAGATCATTAATATATGCAAAAACTGCACATATACGGTCTCTTTCTAACAAAAAATGTTTCCAGCATTGAACAGGAGAGCTATATGGTAGTGCTCTGGATGTTTCCGAGCCATTTAAAATGCAGTATTCTTGAACTAGACAAACTATGGTCTAGTCTATGAATAAAAAATATACTTTTCTGATTCATAGGAAAAATATTAAAGGAGTAAGTTTTCCAAAAGCAAGGTGTTTTATCAGGAGATATGAATCCCAAAGAATTACTCAGTTCTCATAACTGAGTAAATAACTGTAACAAAACTAATTACTATTAAATTAGTTAATAGATTTTAACTAACTCCCTTAGTTACATGGCATCCAAGACATTTGACACTACAGCACCAAATAAAAAATTGCATGGAGAAAATTACTTTGTGACAGTCATGGACAAGTCATGCAGGAAAAGCCCATGGACYCTTCTTTAAATGAACACAGCTCCTGTGAATTCAATGGCCCCAAAATAATTTACATCAGCTGAGAAGCTGACACCTTTGCCTTCACCTCACACACCACAGGTGACATGAGTAAATTACTACAAGTTAATTTGTCTCTCCTTCACTTCCCAGCTTTTACAGACATTTTCTGGTCCATAGCTTGGCACAATACCTCTCAGGAGAATGTTTAGAATAATAACATATTGATAATCAATTCTTGGGTTACTAAAGAAGATACACTGCACACATTACTTTATAATCACTCACATTTCAAAATAATAAATTCTCCTTCAAGGTTGAGTTTTAGAAATGCTCATTTCACACTGCTGATTCTGTAATGTTGCCGAAGTTGAATTTATAACACTTTWTGAAAATCAATTAATTAAATAGTTGCTTGAACCTATGAGGTAAAGAGCAACAGAAACATGGCTCATAAATATTTAAGTAGTTCATATATGTAAATATTGACAGAAATATCAGAAACAGAAATTGAAGAGGAGCAAGCTAAAAAAATCTAAAATTTCTTTCCTTGCTATTATCAGTACTTCACTATCTGTCTCCTCCATTTTAGCATGCTCTTTTACAGCTGAAGCAAAACATTCTTCCAAAATTTCAGGATTCTAATTTTTCTTCTTAAAAGGCACTATTGTCATTTCCAGTCTCTGTAAAATCACCTTATGTGTGATATAAGGAACGGAAACAAACTCTGAGTTTTGTAAAGACAAATCTGCTTCTATAATGGACCTCTATGCCATTTCTCGGGCCAGAGAGTTTTGAATTCAATTTTTAAGGTTTGAAAAGAGTGAAATGAATTTTACTTTTGCTGCTCACAGAATCGTGAGGTCACGTCCCCAACTGACAGCAACTAGTGCATTGCCGCTGACACTGCTGGAGCCATGCTGAGGGTTCAGCTCCAAAGCTGCTTGAAAACACCCACCGCAGTGGATACTTCAGGTTGCTAAATAGCACTGTTAAATAACACTTTATGGTGTTCTAGAAAGTTTGGTCTAATCTAGCAAAGCTTTAGTTTGAATGGCCCCAAGCAACTGAATGTTCTTCTGGACAGCTCATTACAAAACTTTGATTTTGCTTTCTTTCTTTCCTTTTCTTTTTTTTTCTTTTTTCTTTTTTTTTTTTTTCCTAATAAAAAACATTACTCTGCTCACACTGCTTTGCTTTAGTAGTTTATTTCTGGGAGGTAGATTGGATAGCAGGAGGTCTCTAGTTTTTTGCTTGAGTATAAAAAGTGCTAATTAGAGGAACAWATCATTCCTTGATCATCTTTGGAGAGTAATCCTATACCTTATCCCTGAGTTTGAGTAACCAAGTTTTGTTTCATTCATTTACAGTAAAGAGGATAAGCAAGTGTCACATGCCAAGAAAAGACAAAAGAAATGCAATAACTAAAATGGTAGTTGGGGATGGTCCCACAGGTGAGCGGAGGTCAGTGTTGAGCACTTACAGGCACAACTTTTAACAAGAGTACATGACAATAATTATAGTAATAATCAGGACTATGGGAATTATAATTTATACTAAAATAAGCTGTGCAGGCCTCACCACTGGTATTACTGGCAAGTACAGGACATTCTGTAATTACAGGACAATTACAAAAACATCTGCTTTCCATGATGGAAGCATTTTACTCACTCTCTATGGTAAAAAGACAATGCATAATTTTTGGAGAAGATACAGTTTCTTAAATGCTATTGTTGTTATCCAGTTTTCATCCACAATAGATGACTGTTTATTTTTGCATCTTAATTTCCATCTSTCTCACTATGCAGGGACTAATATTTCTGTTTCCTAAGTTTCTTTTGCAAGGACAAGCCACAGTAGAAAAGCAAATCCAGTTACATTAGAAGAGAAAGTTAAAACCTATTCTATTTTCCTATTCTGTTTTCTAACTTCCCATTTTAAAAATGTGGAAATACACTTTCTTGATCTCCTACAACTATGAACATGTTCACACAGTACACCCAATGCAGTATTCACACAGCTCTGTTCAAGCTTATCTTTAGATATTTTAAAGGTAGAAAAATTGAAGAATAGTAATATTTGCTTTTAAATCATATAATACCAAACTAAGAAATATTTGAGATGATAGCTCCTCTTAGTCATTGTATACAGTTAATAAGTATCACTCCTTTTATTAAATATGTAATTACAGAGTTCTCAGAACTGTGAATTCTTTCAAA
>PTEX01000130.1:356042-419219 GCA_003342815.1 Eudromia elegans | reverse complement strand
AAAAAACCAAACAAAAAAAACCCCAGCCTGTTTAAAGCTTGATGTGATTTTGCTAGGGATGCTTAAGGACACTAACAGTAAAGACAATAAAGACAACCTAGCAAATATAAGGCTCAGGGATTGGATACCTTCAGGCAGTACATTGAGACAGAGGTAGGAGAGTAATGCAAAGCTGCTGCAAAGCTTTTCCAGGAGGCAACCGTAGGTTCTTCTGACAAGAGGGAACCTCATGGGTCGAACAGCAAATCAATACCTGTTTGAGTAAACTTCATGAAAATACACCTTCTACCCATCGCATAATCACTTTTCCTAATTTAAGTAGACGACTGAAGCATCCACCTGTGTCCCAAAAAAGAAAAGGAAAAGGACACTAACATATCAACACCYACCATCCTTTTCCTTCTATTTTTAACATAAATGCAGCTATTATTTAGGACTCCTTAATCGATTTTGACATAACAAAACACACTTCTAATCAAAAAAATCTAAGTAGTGGCATGAAGTAGGTTGCATTGGAAAGGTGTTATCAGAGGATGTACTACAAATCACTGTTAGCATATAAAGTCATACACTTTGTTTTCTTATATAATTAYGCAATTCCATATCAAATCATAAATTTGGAATCACTACATACTTTCTAAAGACTTCCTCCTTGTGTGTTTTGAATAAGTAAACTGTATACTAAGAAGGAGAACACACTATACACACTATGACTTGAAGTAACTACCAAAGAATGCAATAGTTATTTAAAATATGCACTAATTTCATGGGGGAGAAAAAAAAAAAAAAAAGCATTCTCTGTTCCTTTTGATTTTCTTCCCAATATTTTAAATTCTCACTGAAGCAGAGAAAGCATATGTCTTTGATAGAACCAGCTATTCATATGCATCCTGAACACAACCAATGATGGGTGTCCAGAACCACTGGCTAAATCGATGGCTCTGTAGACTGCTTACTTAAGTTGGTACTTTCCCTATGCTACTTTCAGAAAGCTTTTCTGATGTCTATCAAAAATATCCCTTGGGAATGTTTCGTTCATTTAACATGAACAGGTGTTTGCAATGTTAAGATTTATCACCTCTCATCCTTCTTCCAACTGAAAAGTCTTGTTTCTTTCAATTATTTGTGGTGCATCGCTCTTTATGGTACCTTATCATGTTTGCTGCTTCGTCTGAATTCATTCATTTTGTCCATTCCTGCTTGAATTACGTGTCCAGAATTGGGCACTGCACTCCAGAAGAGAGCTGTCCGGCAGAGCAGAAGGTCCATTTCTCCTGTTTAGTGGCCTTGTTTATTTTCTGTCTCTCAGGATGGTTTGTTTWAACAGTGTGAAAAAGTTGACTTTTTTCTGTCTGCAGGCTATCATAATGTAAATAATTTTTTGACAGACCTTCTCCTAGTCAGATATTGATCACCCTTTAATTCTGAAGTTTCTAGATACAATACCTAATACCTTCACAATACAACTTCATGGGAAATAATGGGCTGAGTGCATATGCCATGGGAAATACTAAAGATGTGTCACCCTATATAAATGGTAAAAGTGAAAATGTTAAGCTTGTGTACAACRTTATCAACCCCGGAAAAGTTTTGAAATCTAAAAGCACGATATGCTATAATTATTCCTAAGTCATGTTACTGCAGCGATATGATGCATGTAAATGACAAACTCTGTTTTTGGGTACCCACAATTTCATGTTAGATGCCTCCTCTATTTTAGCAAGTGCTAGTGTCATGTCAGCAGTCTTTTCTCAACTTTCTAGCTCCACAATGAATCGCTGACAAGTTCTCCTGATGGTGTTTTAAAAGCAGAGGAATGAAATAGAAAAAAAAAAAAAGGTAAACTTTTTAAAATAGCAAGCCCTTAAAATAATTTTCCACATTGTTCCAAGACATATACTAATTTGATGTGAAAGTGTGATGCTTCGAAAAAGAAATTGATATAAATGGAAACTAAGAGCTCAAGTGTTAGTTTCAAGGTGCAAATAAAATACAAACCTTTATTTTGAGGAAAAAAATTATTCCAAAACATTTTTTTTTTTCACAAACACAGGTCTGAGAGTGAGATAATCTATTCAAAGAGAGACAGTTAAAATAACTTTGAAGCTACCTAGAATTTTAAAATGTGAGATCTGGTAACAGATCGGTCTACTAGTTTAACATCTTCTCAATATCTCCGATAACTGGTAAAAGGAAAAAGGACTGCCCATAAAAAATATATCTTTCTAGAACTYGTTAATTGTTGGGTGAGCTTTCTCGAAGTGCACAAGTTTATTAATTATTTAAATGCTGTATAAAGTGTCTTGTGACTGTACGATCCTAGCTTGAGTTCCTCCTAAATCTTATATTTATCACAGTCATACGGTGATGAGTTTATTAATTAACAATATATAAAATACAATTCCTTTTAAGAGCGTCGTATTCGCTGCAGTTTGATTTTACTAATGCTTCAGTGTTAAGTGCTCGTGTTTTGCAAGCTTAGAGCCCATGTACCTACCACCCTCAATTTCCACTTTTCATTTTGCCTCACATAGATAAGTGCCTAAGGCATGAATCACGAAAGATTTCCAGTAAGAATCTTGAAGGAATATTGAACCAAGGATGTCATTGCAAATCCATGACTGCATTATCAGGAAATCATGACAGAATATTTGACATGAAGGTTCATAATCTTGCCCTTAAAGGTCTCAGCTGAAGTAACAGTGTCATAAAACCTATATGAATTTTGGATTGCAGTCTCATGATTTAAAAGCTGGTGCTTGTAAGAGCACTGTATGCAGACACAAGAGCAAAGAGAAATTTCCTGAAATCACATCTATGTAATACTTGCTGTTTCATAGAAATAATGCATCTAGTTCAGAACTATTTATAATAATTTTAATTAATTTTGAAAACCAAATAGAAAAATCAGGCATATTTCACAGATAGTCAGCATTACCTAAAGTCAGGAAAAAAATAATTCCTCCATTCTTTATTGTCAATACTTACCTACCTAAAGATTATTTGAATCTAGTTTATATGAGTCAACAGAAAAAAAAAATTACTCCTCCTCTATAGTTATATCTTATTMCTTTGCTCTCTGAGCAAGTGCTGTTGCTGCAAGCACCAATAAGACCTTACATTTCAAATACTTTTAAAAATAGTCCTGGTAGAGAGTATATGATAAACKGAAATAAAAAGATAAACTATTCTCGGGTTTCTAAGGCTGATTCAGATTTCATGAAAGTAATAAGTAGACACAGTCCCTAGGCTGCCTTTCTATTGCTCTGGCAAACCCCAGTGAGACAAAAAGGCACTTAGGTTAGTTGCTTTTAAAGCAAGTTTTCCAGGGTGTTTATAGATAATGAAAGCAATTTGCCTGTTCGTAAAGGTTCAGTCTAAAAATTACCAAGCTTGAAGTTATGCATTAGAGATGTATCACTCAGAAAAAGAAGTGGTTGTGTGACCCACAGTCTCTCTTACTGATTTTGTAAGCAGATAAGATAGGAATTTTTTATACATAAATAGTTTTGCATAACACCTGCATGTGCTACATAAGTAGGATGAATAGTTAGCATAGCATACTCACAGTCTGCAACTGACTGACGTGGATCACAGTGGGAAAATTAGAATTCTGTCTCTTCTAGTTTTTATTTCTAGAGCAGGTGGCTGTGCCAGAATACTTTTTTTTTTTTTTTTTAAAATTTTTATGCCTTTGGAAATTGTGGGAAATTGCATGATTTCATATCTAGTAATATGAATGAAATTTGTAAAGGTACATGAGTAGTCTGCATTGAGGAATGCATCTAGTCTGGAAATGGCAGATCACCTATTCAGATTCAACTATATTATTCACAGATATATTTTAGTGACTCCTCTGAAAAAGTGACTGGTCCCAGTGAGCAGAGCATAATGTGAGTTAGATGTACTTTGCAGTTGATAGAGCTGTGTTCTACGTATGCTTTCAGATCACATCAGAGTTTCAGCTATGTTTCAGCCAAAGCTGATCAATTTACCATGCCAGCCACATTTTGGCTTATGTGACTCTGCCTCTGTAGGCAGGCAGAGTGCCTCAAATGAAATCCTGTTGTTGCAGGCAGCACAAAAGCAATCCTGGCCCAAGCCCCAGGGCCTAACATCTCTAGCAGCTGGGATTCAGCTGCTAAGCTCGCTTTTGACAGTTGCTGACCTTGTCACCAAAAGCCATCCTTTAAAAGAGTCGGCCATCTCTTAAGCAAGAAAGCACTGCTGCTTACTTTCTTGCAGTACACTCTTCCCCAGAAACATCTCTGATGTTTCTGGTTAGCTGGCAGAGCAGCTAACCACTGGCAACAGCTTTGACCAGGTGCAAGACCAGAGGACATCTCCATCCTTCCCGATAAAGCAGTGCAACTAACTGTGGTATCTTCACAGGAGCCAGGGAGAGAAAAAGTGTAGGAGAGAAATAGRCACATGCTCACTTACCTAGGAAGAAACAGAACTGAATTCTCAATTTATTTCTCAGATTTTAACCCAGTGACTGTCTAATGACAGAGTTCGGTTCCAGTTCTTTGACTCATTTCTCTGAGCAGGCTGATCCCTAGTTTACAGTCTTATTTTAACTCCAGGAACTCTAGTTCAGTGGATCAGTAAGCCTCTACAAGAAGATGGAAGTCCCTTGCCTGGACCATGTTTGMAGGTTTTGACTTAATGTGGAGGCCAAAGAAAAGCAAGAAACAGTGCGAGTCTTCTTAGGTCATACTAGTCATCAACAGACTTCTCCAGTAAGCACTRCCTGACTAATAGTGCCTTCAACACCAACTACATTTTGAATGAAAATGTGTGTGTCCTCTTTGCTTAATACCATGYTAACAGCCCTCATTTCCTGAATACACTAATTTGCAACCCACAAGCAGTTTACTTAGGGGTCAGGCGCCTCTCCGAATTACACTGCAGCTCTGAGCTGATTTGTGTGCCAAGGTATTTAGCCTTCTGCGAGGTCATCGAGGCTCACGAAGGAAGCATCAACTACATGGATATCTTGTTTTGGGTTACCTAGATTTTTTGTGTTGGATTTCTGCTAAGCATAAAAGTATGCAGAATGAACTTCCTTATAAATTTACTTCTTTTTGTAGATTTATATCTTATTTTTGCATGCAGTTCTCTATGCAGAGAATTCAAACTGCTAGACTTTTGAATCGAACTCAAGTCATCAGCTGCTTCAGATTTATTCATTTAAGTGAAATTTCACAAAGCTGGGGATCTACACAGAAACATTTAAGACTTCTCTTTTGGCATATCATAAATATCAGATGAATGTGAATGCCATCAGTATGAGTTCTTGATCTCTAAGAGCAAGATCTTGCTACTTTTTTTTATTGATCCTGCTGAAAAAACCTCACTCACACTTTTTTGATTTGAATGAAAGAAATGTGGGGCTTGGTTCCTGCTTTAAAATTTTGAGTGTAAGAAAGGGCAAGAAACTTGAGGTCACTCTCAAGTTCATATCTTGTGGGGACTGAACTATGAATATAAGTGCAGCAGGTAAAAAGCCACTGTAGCACGCGATACAAACTATTTGAATAAACAGGAAAGCAGGATGGCATCCTAGAACCTATAATATGGATGCAAACAGAGAAGAATGAAATTATCAAGATCTCATCAGAGAGTCAAAAGCGTCATCAGAGAAGTCATTGAAATTGCATATCATAACACTACRTTTAAGAAACTGAGATTTTACGGAGGATATTTATCAAGCTTTCAATTTGTTTTGGACTTCCTGGGTTGGTCATTCCAAGCTGAAGTCAGAGATTAGTGAGTAATAGAAGAAAATCTACTTGAGCAGAAGAGTTTAAAATTTACAATTTGATAAATTTTATGGCTAAGTATTTGTGGTAAAATGTATCTTCTTCAAAGATGTGCTCAGGCTGTGAATTGATTATCTCTGCCTAATGTGCTTCTTTAGGGCTTATCCTCTGCTCTGACACGGCAAGGAGTTGATCAGAATCAAGAATTTTATAACAGATGAAAGTAGATGTCTAGCTGGGAGATCTGTTTCATGAAGTTGTTAAACAACATAAGTAACACATGTCTACCTGGTTTATTGCCAAAATGAGTTTTATCTAGGAAGCAGCTGGCTTGCTGATTTGTACTTACTTTTTTTTTTTTTTTTTTTTTTTAATAATAGCTCAGTCAGTAAGGAGCTTTTGGGTAGCAGACTTGTTAAGCCAGTACAAGTCTGGCAAGATGACTCTTGAGTCAGACAGACCATACTGATAGCGATTACTGTGCAAGACTGACATGTCATTTTATTTATCCCTCCACACCTTTATCTTTATAGTCCAGAAGGATTCTGTAAAATAGAACAATTTTAGGAGAGGATCTCTTGTTACACAGATGCAGGGTGGCTAGTATACAAACTGCAGAGCTGAGAATCGTAATAGTTCACCACTGAAATTGCTGGCTTACTTTTAGATTCTGTGAATATACAGGGTGGATCTGGTTTTACTCAACATATTGATRCTTTTCAATGATTAATGTACTGAAGATAACACAGAATGATGATAACCAGGAGCCCTAGCTCAAGAGAGTTAAAAGTGGCAGTAAATGAGGGGTCAAACTAAGAACGTAATTCCACATTGACACTAGGTATTAGAAAATAGTTCACCAGTTCTAAAAAAATAAAAATATAAGTAGTGTGACAATTCTTGTTGTACTTGTGATTCCTAGAAGCAGTTGAAGACTAAGACATGTCTTAGTAAATCTGATACACCATGCATGGGTTAGTACCCATTACGCTACTTCTGTTGTTTGCAGAATATAAAGGGTTTCAGAGATTTTGAAGTTTTTATTCTATAGGAWTTTTTTCCTATTAAATTAATCAAATAGTTGCTCTAGAATCAGTGAGTATATTCTGGAAGAGAGAAGAGAGAATGTAGGATAGGGAAAAAGGTAAGCAAATTGACTGTTACTGGCACCTTAGAAAGCCTGAAATGGTGAAAAATGTTATATTTATTTTTCTACTTTAAAATACATGAGTTTTAATGTAGAGTTATTTGGTGCAAAAAAGGCTTCAGCATGATAAATTAGTGAAACAAACATTTCGCTCTACAATTTGCTTTTGAAAGTTGAAGTGCATTAAATTTGCAGGTTAAATACACCTTTCCWGACATTTTTTTTTCTTCTTGGTACAGAATACTTCAAAGATGGATCTGATACACCTTTTTTTTTTTTTTTTCTTTTAAGTGCAAGACTATACAGCACTTTTCATTATGGAATTCTATGTTTTTATTCCTACCAGTYCCAAGATGTAATAGATTTTACACCTAAGCTGGTTGGAAGTAGTACAGCATCCTAATGCTTAGAATTTCTAAAACTTGCAATTTTAGGAAAATGGTAGTCCTATATATTTTACATTAAAAGTAAATCTTTAAATGTTAAAATATCGAATTCCCTCTGCTTTGGAGGAAAATACATCTTGATGATTAAAATTAATAGCAACTCTAACTGGAACATGCCCTGGTCATAGTGTTCTGATAGCATTTGTACCAATACATTTAGGTGAATGGATGARTAGTCATTAATAATGATATACCTTGTGATAGCCAGGACTGGATTATAGAATTTTGCATCAGGTTTGAGAAACATCAAGCATTACTGCAGAAGGCAACATGAAATAGATTACCTGGATATAGGGAATATAGGTAATAATTAAAAAGAAGTGGTTACATCATATCCACACTCTCTTAATCATTTCCCTCTCTCAATTACATTTTCTAGAACAGGTTTGCTGTCTAGCAGAGGAATTTAGACCAGATGAAYATCGCTCAAAGGAGAGGAGACAGAATTCCAGAAAAGAGAGCAGAACTAGGATTCTAGTTAATAGTGAAATATGAATTAATTATAGAAAACAAACAATCCTGGATAATAGAGTATAACCAGAGAAGGGAACGATTTCCTTGGAAGTGTTCTTTCAGTCAATGTGAGGAATAGAAAACAAACTGTACAATGTCTTATAAAGGCACTGGAGGGCTCTAAACACAGATCATCAACCTTGCATGGCAGGCAATAGCCTAAATGCCAACTTCCACATTTGGGTAGATGAAGGATGCTTATATTTGACGTCTTTCCATGCTTGTGACAGAGAGGAGCTGCCATACCCACAGGAAAAGTAAGACAAGGAGAAAATTAACAACTCACTCTGGAGCCAGCTCTCTCCCTGGCTGCTGAGACATTAGGAAAGAGCAGCAGTGAGAGCAACAGAGAAAAGCAAGTTTGCCTTCACAGGCTGTAAATCATTCATCCAGGCCTAGGTACAGCTTTCTGGCTGCATCAGCTTTCATCATTCAGTTATCAGTTTGAGCTGGTAAGGAAATTTCCAAAATGATATCCTGAGCCCTAGCCAAAAGTGATAATATTTTCCCTCCTSTGCCTCAACATGGTATTAATGCTACATTCTTAATAGAAACAGCAAATTCCAGCTCCAGAAATAATTCCAGTTACTTCAGTAAATGATTACTATTGTGGAAACGTCTAGTAGTCTGGGGTTCATGAAAAATCTCTAATCTCATAATAATTCGAGGGTTTTCTCTCCTCAGATATATCTTCTATTAAAAGAACAAGTAAATCATACTCAGTGTGTCAAACCTCTTCAGTGAGTCAATATGACTAATACAAGCAAGTTATATTTCTGCTTACAACTGTAATTTAAATCTTTGTTATTTCATAAGTTCACAATCAGGTATGTAATCATTGGCTGCCATTTAGTGCCTGGTCCAGTGTTGATATTAAAATCTCCATTCTCCAATGCAGTGACTGATACTTCATATGTGAAGTATTTTGATGCAAACAGCTTCAGCTGCAAACAGCAAATTAGTGCTTCTTCTGAAGACTTTTAAAGGTTTACAATTATATAGCACTCTTCCTAATGAAAATCAGCTCTAGCACAGTGTTATCACACTAAGTACTCTGGTTAAAAACTCATCTGTCTATTTCTGAGTTTGAGTGTGTCTGGATTTTCTTCCATGCATTTTACAGATCATTACCATTTATGACCAATAAGTTATGGTTCTTTAAAACTACCAGCAAACTTCTGGTTTGCTGCTCTTGAAAACACATTAAAAGCAACAAGCAGGTTTAACTTCTGCTCCAACTTCATTATTTTGTACATGTCATGCTTTTACTAGGATTGTTATTAATTTTCTAAAACTGAAATAAACACCTCTCTGAATAAGAGGCAAGATCTGTAGCCTTGTTKCTCAGGGACAGTAAATAATAAGGTTCTTGTATAGAAAAGAAAAGGATTTGAGATTTAAAATGCCTCCAGAAACCTCTGTTCTGCTTACAAATTCAGCACCCGCACTACAATTCTCTAATGAAAAATAATAAATTTTGTAGGCACTTCTACCTCGGACAAAAATGCCTGACAGAAAAGAAACAAATAGCAACACAATTCTCCTTGCTGCCCAGGTGGCTAAGCGAGCGCCATTCACTCGCTGCAAGATTCTGACAAGTCTTTGGTATTCACAAAGTTAAACCACTTTTCTCCCCAAAGACCCAAACTGCTAGTTTATTCATTTCAAATTCTTTCTTTTTTTTTTTTTTTTTTTTTTTTTTTTCAGCAGCTTAAAGCATGCACTGGAGCTGCTTCTATTTTACTTTCTACCTTCAAGAAGCCTTCTACCTTCAAGAAGCCTAGCAGAGACCTTCTGCAGTTTCATTCAAACAATCACGGCCCCATTTTACATTTTGATCAAGGATGTCAGTCTGGTAATTGCATTATTTTTCCACCTTCTTTTGTTAGTCTTAAGTTTTATATCCAGGTGATGCTGACTATGCTATGGAAAAACAAAAGGGAAAATTATAGCACAGTTCATATGTTTGTTATTCAATAGATGAAACCTGCAAGTATCAGTCCTTTGTTTTCAGACACATTCCAAACAATACCTGCTCATAGATACACTTCACAACATTTTTTTTTTTTCAATTACATTCTACAGAATCTTGTAAGAATATACCCTGCAATTATATTAGAGAAAAAATAATTCCTTTTGCAAAATTGGACAGTGAATTACTAAAAATGCTGTGTGGGAATGATTGAAAAGTTAAATTTGCATGAGGAATCATATTCTACCTGTTTACTCAAAACTTACTTGGTACACTGGTCAGTAAATCCAATCTGGTAAACAATTTCAATGTGTAGTTCGGCTCACATATTCTCTCTGAGTTTAAAATGTAGCGCTGAAGTGTCTATAAACAGACTCTTGAAGAGATGAATACATAAAGAGAATGTTCCAGCAGGTAGAAAGCACAATGCTGAGCAGGAAGTGTCTGAGAAAAAATTATGATGGGAGATTGGATTATTTTGTTATTAATTATTTCTTTTCAGTGAAAACTGATACTGTCTTTGAATACAGGAAATGGAGCCTTGTCCTGTGAAGCCAAAAACTGAAGGCCCTGCTGTTCCGGRACAGCTACAGCAACCAAAATGCTATGGATGACAGCAGTGTGGTATCATTAGGTTCATCTTTTACCCAACACCA
Organism: Eudromia elegans; assembly: GCA_003342815.1. NCBI lineage: Eukaryota > Metazoa > Chordata > Aves > Tinamiformes > Tinamidae > Eudromia > Eudromia elegans. Next base: position 408,720 of record PTEX01000130.1, on the reverse strand, counting down.
CATGACCTTTCAATCTTCCCATTTTCCCTGCTTGCTGCTTCTTCCCCCAGCCCTGTACCTTTTGTGCTTCTGTTCAGCAAAACTTCTAACTCTGGAAGGTAGGCTAGGGAGTTATTTTTCTGACTATATTCATGAAAAATGTGTGAAAAGAAAGAACTGTTTAGCATACCCTTGTATCTTTCTTTCAACAAGAGAGAAAGAAATCAATTTTTGAGCTACATTATTTTTTATGAAAACACTGACAAGTTAAGTCTTGCAGACTTGGTTCCTCAGATGGATTAGTTTGATTTTGGTGCAATTGAAAGTAGTTGGAGCGGAGGAAGTGAGAAGATACAAGAAATGCCTTCTCCTCTAATCTCATGCTGGTATAATTGAAAGCAACTCATCTGACCACGGTATTGCTCACTAATGAGCCTGCATACCATATGCTTAGCACCATGCCTAAACCTGGCATGATCTATCTGCAGATCGTGGGAGGGAAGCAGGCAGCTTTTGGGGAGTCAGTTCAGCCAGATCTACAGCACCTCAAGACTGCCATGTGTCTAAAAAAGACAGCTTGCTGCTCGGGTTTCATTTTCTGTACCCAGGACCAGAGAACAGGCCATATGTATAGATGTAAGTAGTGATATCTAATATGTAACTTTATGCAAAAAGATATTTTAAAGTGCAATATTCACACACAGGGAAAATCACTAGGCTCTGCATTTTACCCTGTTAAACTTTAAATTGCTTTAAAATGCTTTACTACTGGTTTGATGTTTCTAAATTCTCATCCATTAGTAAAGGAGAGGAAGGCAGCTTTGGGGATATCTGAGATACCTATTTCTTAAGGCAGGCACCTAAGAATTATTTCCGTTAAAAGTAACAGAATGAAACTGTGAGGAAGCTTCACAGAGTATTGGGTATAACCAGCAAATATTACAAATGTGGGCAAAAACAAAATATATTTGTGAGTTTGTTTTCTCATAAGCAAAATGAGAATGAGATTAAAGATCTCTGATATTTTTTTTCTGATATCTGATTTTTTTTCCCACTGTGACCTACAGATCACATGGAGGAGGTGAAGCTGCAAAAGAGCAAACAGACTCTACTGGTTAGCAAAGAAAATCACAAGGAAAAATATTTCTAAAATGAAGATAGATATTTTTAACAAAATATTTTATTGGTACTAGGAACTACAGGTATTACTGTTTCTTTAATACATAAATCAAGGGTGAGCTATTTACTTTTTTCCAAGCCTATATAATATTTGTGCTATATTAATAGCATTATTGAAGAGTAATATTGGAAACCATATGCTTGAAGAGGAGTTAAAAAAGAGAAAATCATACTTAGAAAATTGTACTTCATCCCAAAATGTAGCACAGCAGCTCCTGAGGAAATATTCCTTTTGCTTTTTGTCCTAGTTTTCTGCTTTTTGTAATTTCTGTTTTCTTTAGGAATGGGGCTGAGGCAAACTAMTATTGATTGTAGTTCTGCATATACAGAGCAACTAGCTGTTTAAGGACTTAAAAAAACAACTTTCCCAGTTCAGCTAAGGACCTGCTACTGGAAAAGGAAAGAAATGGTACTAAAGAAAGAAGCATGGAAAGATGGAAAGAAGAAAAGGTGAAAGAAGCAAAGTAGAAACCAAGGAGGAAGAGTGCAGTAATAACTAGTTTAATGTGAAAGATGGAGGGGGGGGGGAAAAAAAAAAAAAAAAAAAAAGAAGAGTCCACCAAAAATTGCATCAGATGGATATAAAAAGAAAGTACTGTAGTAATGACTGCAGAGAAGGGAGTCTTCAGGGGCTGCCTTTTACATACTTCAAATAAGCCATGCAATAACAGCTATGGTAAAAGCTATTGAATCATTTTAAATTATGACCATCATAACTATGATCATCATCATTAAGTATGACCAGAATGATAATCTTCAACAAGTCCTTGCCTTTTAGTTTATTATTGTTTTGAGAAAAAATAAACAAATGAATAAACCCTGTCCTCTGTCTATTGTAGGGCTAGATTCTGACACCTGTGCAATATTTGCTGACCATCTATTCCCAGCATCAGGACAGTGCCAAAATTTGGGCTGTAATTCTGGTTCTGCAGATTAACAGATTGGTCAGGTCTGTCTTTAGCTCCACCCTCTGAAAAGTAGGGCTTCCTTTCTTCTGAGGACTTAGAATAAATACATAAGAGATAATRAGATGTTCAGGTAAGTTTGAAAAGAAGTATACATAAGTATTATATAAAGTGCATGAGAAGTATATGAAGTGCAGTTGAGAGAATTGCGGATTGAGAATTGTTTAATCACTAACTAATACACCAAGGACTTCAGCCAAAAGGAACTGATGCCCCTTRAGAGGTTTCCTTAACTAGGGAATTCACATGATTAGACTTAGTCCATGCTATGGAAATAGGAATTACATGTAATAGTTTGCCTACTGAACAACTGAAGGCTTTCTTTGTTGGTTGTTTTTTATAATGCAGGAAAGCTTCCTGGTGTGTCCATGTGTTGGACTGGAATGTGTTGAACCAGTGATGAGGATGTTTTAATAGGATGTTTTTAAACAGTTAAGTTGGTTTCCTTAAAACTAATGATTCAAAAATGCAGCAAAGACAGTGGACCATTAATGTTAATGGGAATGAAGTAAATAAACTGACTGAATAGTCTTCTACAAGTCATAATAATATGCAGATAATTTATGCATATTAGACAGCTATTAAAACAAAGTTCTCAAACTATCTTCATGATCTTTTTCTACATCTTGTTTGTCCTGCTTTAGTGAAGTGGTAAGACCATATGAACAAGCTAGCAAAGTTTTGCTTTGCAAACAGCATTCACTGTAGTTACAAGGGAATGTTAACTTTGAATATTGATTTCTTTTAAAATACATCTGCRTCCTTGTAATGATTTCATTTAATCAGTTCAAACAATAAATATTAATCAAAACAAATATTATGCATGTATGCATCTCAGTTTACCCAACTATCAACAACACTGCMGTAGCTCAGCTCAAGCCAAAGTAAAACGATTTATTAAATCTAAAGCACAATTATTTATTTCAGGCCCCTTCAGCAAGTATTTTGTAACTGATAAAACAGCATTGGCAAGTGTGTTATACAGAAGTCRTGCACAATAGTTCATTTGCAGCCTGCTTCTTATGCCAGTCATATTGCAGAGAAAAGAAATGTTACCTTTATCAAGATATGACAAGGTAACTATAATATGTAGCTTTTACTATGTTTACTAGCTTTCTTTTCCTAAAGTGAACTGAATATTTTCTAAATAACAGAGACCTAAACCTCAGTTATTCTTTCTTCTGCTGAGAAAATTCAACTTGACTCTAAGGGTGCAGCACAAAACAGCATCAGGAAGACATTAGTTATTCTTGTCCCTTCTGCCTGGAAGGCTGGAACTTCTCAATATGATCTCAAGCAGGTTGGAGAATAAAGAGCAAACAAAGGCGCCAGCAAGCCAGGCACAAGCAACACAACTCCTTGGAGAGGAAGCAGTGTGTGAAGCAGCAGAGTGGTACACTTCCTGCACAGTGTTCAAATACAGTTTGCAGCTCACTCTTGTGGCTCTGCCTCTTTCACAGCGTGAATATCATCATTAAAGTTTTAAGTTTTTTTATTTCATAGGAACTTTTATTTGTCTGGTATGTTTGTCTGGTTTGCTATTTTTACTACCATATATACTTAGCTTTTATTATACAGATAGTGATAGTTGGAATAAAAGGTAATTAATATCTAAATAACATATTTTAAAAAAAGGCTTAAATTACTTATATTCGATGCTCCTAGGAACTGTGTAGAAAATTAAAAAACTGTATCTTTTGATATGATTCTTGACTGCCCTGATTGTAACATATAATATTATGAGAGAAAACAACCAACCAACCACAACAACTATAAAAACCCCAATCCTTATTCTGATCGTGGGCTTGAGGGCACTGGCTCTGCACTTCTTACTACACCATCCTAATGTAACTAAGGGGAAAAAACCTACATCATATCTATTCTAACCCAAGCAACTTCTCTATTTAACTAATTAGCTATTAACTAACTATTGAACTATTAACTAGCTATTGAACAGTTTGTTCAATAATTACTTTTTAGAGCATGAATATGCTTTGAGTCCTAAAAAAATAGTATTATATAGAAGGTTAAATAGCTAGAGACCTGAATACTAAATTTGAAATTTATGTTAAAGAAATAAATATTAACTACTTCCAGGGCTGAATTTTTACATACTATTGAAACCAAGAATATGAAATGCTATCTCAGTTTTCAGATTAAACTACCCAATGTAATAAACCCCCCCCCATCTTTAACAATAAACAAATCAATTATTTTAGAATTTTGTTGTTTGAAATGTTTTAAGGGAAAAGGAAAGCCTTTCTGTAAATGAAGTACCTGAGGGGAGATGTGAAGTAGCAAATTTAGTATGTATTACATACATTTAGAGACCTGAATTCAAGACCTTTGTAATCCAGAGACTCCTTTCCCCCATAARCATGAGACTCGGTTTCATATTATCATGTCAAACAGGAAATAGCAAAAATCCAGCAAAAGGAACATGTAACACAATGACAAACAATATATTTCCAGTAAAATATATGCAATCATACACTGCTTATAGAAGCCAAGAAACAAATGAAAAAGTGAATCTAGTATTTCCTCTCCTTCCCCATCCTCTCCCCAACTCCTCTTTCTCGGATCAGGATCAAAGTTCCACTGTTCCCACCCACTCCCCTGCCCTTTTCATTGTATTCCAATAACAGAGTAAACAAAGTGAGATTCAGGAAAAACAAGTAACAGACCCAGCTCAAAGACTTACAGAGAAGGGACAGCAGCTTATTTTATATTCCCAGATCATCCAAATCTTATCTAGTATCAGTCAGAAAAACACCTAAAAAAAGAAGACTGTAGGTAGGAAGCAACCATCTAATATACACTTTCTAGTCATTGATTCCATCACTACTATTACTGACACTAAAGGCAGCTAATTTTAATTAAGCTAATTTTAAGCTATGTTCTAAATTCATTGAGTGCTGTCAGGTGAGTCAAAAAAAAAAAAAAAAAAAAAAAAAAAGACCCAAATCAAGTTTGCTGCTGTTGCAGTAAAGAAATGTGATTGCCAGAGCGCTTCCAAATATCCAGCTTCTTCTGTCTGGAGAGAAAAAAAAAAAAAAAAAAAAAAAGGCAAGCAGGCCTTTAATTCCCCAAAGGACCATGCATATTAAAAGATACCTCGTATTTAGGGAAAATATATGTATGTAAAATGAGTATTGTTAAGCTTATGAAAACCATGACAATTACCAATCCTGTAAAAATGCCAAAAACATGAATTAAGAATCTTGGTACAGAGTCATTAGCCATACACAGGCTTCACTAGCATACAGCAGACAAATACAGATTTTTATATATATATAWAAATATATTATATATATATAGATGTATTATATATATAGATGTATCTATCTCTTTCTCTGTATATATAAAAGCCACAGTAACTTATTATTTGGTGCAATTGAAATAATGTTGGAGATAGGCTAATGTCTTTTTTTTTTTTTCTTTTTCTTATTGACTTCAAATATAGCGGATATATAAGTTTTAAAGAACTTCAAAAATATTTTCTCCGTGGAACTGGTTTGATACTTTTCTGTTATAAACATCTGACAATTCTAAAAGCAAACATACTGCTGCTCAAAATTGGTTTTATGTACCAGTATTTCCTTCAATGGAGCAGCATGTCCAATTGATGAAGAAAATACTACAGACTTCCTTGCAAATTCCTAGCTAAAAATTCTTGATTCTGAATTTGCAAGATCTTCAGAGGGAGGATAGATTTAAAGTTTATGGATCCAAACAGAGCCATGTCAGCCAATGCTGGGAGRTGGTAAGGCACAAGTCCCATTGCACACTGGATAAATGCAGCTGTTTGGTCACTGCCAAAGGCTAAATCTCCTGTCTGGAAAAACGGAGTGGTAGAGTTTTGGTCCCTCTCACTTTTTCTCCTGAGTTACATTATCAGCCTTTTCCAATTCTTGAATTCTGTTAGCATAATATATTTATTCAATTCATAATTTCATAATTCATGCAACCCTGACAGCCCAGTGTTAAATTTTCCTTGGAGTCCATGAATTTGGGTTAGACAGCTAGTGCTGGTAAGGTGCTAGACAGACAAACCAAAAAGAAAACACAGACCAATATAAAACAGTGGAATCTTCTCTCTAACCATTGGGTTGAGAGCAAAGAGATTTCTGAATGGAGAAATGGGGCTTCTCATGCATTTCCTGAGAAAAAGATGAGCAACCAATCTTTTTTTCTCTGAGCCAAACTCTACCAAAAGTAATGAGAATAATGTCACTGGCATGGCAGGTTTAGATCAGACTCCAAGAGAATATAAGAAAATGAGACTTTGCAGATTTGCCAGATTGTTTGCAATAATCTTTCTTGAAAAGGAGGAAGACTCACCCACTAACAACTCTAATGCTAGAAATTGACTTTGTAAGAACAGCAAGTTTTTAGCTCTTTTCTGATTATAAAAGAAGAGGCAGCGTAAGGAAATTTCTCAGGATTGAGTTATAATGAATAGTTCAAGCTCACAAGCATTTCTATCAAGATTTAAACACAGACAGCATTCCTACTTGTTTACTAGACAAARTAAACATTTTAAGATCTCCCTCAGCTAATAGATATTACCTTGGGAATTAGAAGAGTTTTTGACATTAAGCCATTAAGAAAAACAAGTAAATATAAGCTACATAATCAGGCAATATTAAAAAATAACATGATAAGAAAGGAAAATTATTGTTGAGAAGTATTAGTGAAGAGACAAAATACGTATGTATAGGGATCACTGAAGATGTATGTTTAAAAATGACAAGCTATTTTACAATTTACGAACAAATAGATAAACACATTTAAACTACCAAATCTAGGACCAGCTAAACTTGTTTAAAAAATATATTATCAAATCAACAAGAAAAGTAGTGCTATGAAAACAGCAAACATATTTATAATGTCAGATATAAGTGCTGAACAGAAAATGGAAGKGTAAATAATATAGCTAGGACTACACAAAGTAAAAAATAGCCATGTTTATCTGAGCACCAACAATGTAGTTTATGATATACTCTATCTACTGAGCACAAAGTGTGAAATGCTGTGGGGGAGCTGATAATGTGAAATACGATTAATCAACAAACAGCTAGAAAAGCATCTGCTTTGCAAAAAGTCTCTATTATAACATGAAATAAATTGTGATTAAAATAAAAATAAACTCAGTGGAATTTAAAATGCTAGCATATGGAAAGTTAAATAAAGATGAAATGTAAGGAGGTTACTGAATGTAGATCAAAGCAAAATTACTGATTTATTGATAAAAATTATCTTAGTAGGAAGAGCAAAACAACTATGGTAATGAAAACTGAGGTATAGCACAACTGACAGTTTAGCAGTTTTTCTAATGATAGGACATCCTGCCAGAGAAACTCAATTACTTCTAAAGCATGTATTTATGGCCCATAAAAGGTGTTGCTTAAAAGAGAAATTAAGTTATCTGAATCCCTCTTTCTTTAACATTGGTGCATGTTAGTGCGATAAGATTCAGCGGCATAACTAATCATGTATATAATCCCATTACATTCACTATGCATAGGCTTAATGTTAAATGTATGTTGTGGCCTATGTATTTTAAAATTTGCTATCTTCAAAATAATTAGCAAACACTCTGGTAATACCATTTTTTGCTTACATATTTTTAGATATTAGAAAAATAGATATTATAATATCTATTTTTACTAATTTCATGGGTCCAAATGAGCAAGCACTCAAATACTTGTTTTCAGTCAATCTGTTGGTTTTGGTAGAAGAATTAATGTGCATATACTGCGGCTCATATGTAAACAATTACCAAATTGAGAACATATTTCAAATGAAATCAGTTTTGTAGCACAGAAATAGCCTCTCTGTTTTCAATGGCAGAGTAAGCTGTACATATTGAATATAGTTCCAGACTTGGAATAATCTAAGAGACTTGGATAGAGAATTGTGCTGGTGAGTCACCCCGCAAAACTTCAGGACTCCCAGTGTTATAACAGTAATTGCTGCAGTTTGGGGAGTTCACCATGCATAATTCATCAGTGCAGTTATGAAGCCATTGGATGCCTTAGCATGTAATGGGAAAGTCATGAGATAAGAGAAGGTCTTTTCATCTACTTAACTAACTAACCATAACAAGAAGTCTTTAAACCTGATGTTCAAAGCTCTGTTATGAAAAACTGTAGGACCGCGTGGCATCCAAAGAGAGGCAAAACCACTTTAGCTAAGCTGCTCTGCTGGGTGTGGATTTGGAAAACAAAACTTTCCCAAATGCAAGCCAAAAAATTGAAATGTTGATGCCAGTTCTTCAAAACAGTCAAGGAAGATCACTGTTAACAACAGTCTCCTGGTGGTTTTGAAATAAAAGGAATGACAAAAGCAGCTTTTATAGCTACAAGGGATGGAAGGATGAAATGAGGAAACTTGTGTCTAGTCAGACATAGCCAGATGGGTCTCACTTGAAAGGAGGAAATGAGTGGGATTCTCTGAGTCATCACAGGAGGGAAGGATCTTGCAATGAACATCAAGAAGTCCCCAGAAAGCTGCAAAAGAGGGAACAACAGATGTGCTGYCTCTGCTTAGTAAATAGTAAAGAAGGGGAGATACTATTTATTTACCTTTAAGGAAGCTTAAAAGAGTATTAGTCAGCATGGTAAGGTTTTGAAAAACAAGCTCTTTCTCAAATGAGGGAGAGCTTACATCAGATAATTCACTTCCTCTAAAAGAGAAGGGGCAGAATCTATAAGGCTTAGAGTTAGACAACCARAGTTAGGACAGAGAAAGGCTAGCTCATGCAAATCACAATCCTGAGGTTTGTCCTTATCACTTGTTCAAAAATGATAATATTTGATAGAGTGCTTCAGACCCATCTGCCATTGTATGACACAACGGTAACCTGCAGTATACTGAATTGTATTTCAGGTGCTGGCATGTGCTTGCCTACATTGTTAAATTGTTGATGCTATCCTCTGCACAAGTCTGATCCCTACCAGGCAGCACTCTCCCAGGCATGGGCTAGGTACATGTCAAGGAACGGCATGGGCTAGTCCCAATAGATGGTGTTATCAAAGCCGTTCTCTTGTGGGAGGAAAGAAATTTTGAGCATATGGATGACAGCTGTGTTACTTGTCTCTTACGTATAGAGAAAAGTTACTAGTACAGATGTCACCYGTAAATCCCACTTACAGAGAATTATTGTTTGATAAGAGCTAAAAATAATTAAACCTACTTTCCTAAAAATTAAGACATTGGAGCWGATTGATTTTCACGTCTACAGAGTTTTAAAGTAATACTCCTAAAAAAMCACACTTTTTTTTTTTAAATCTGGTTAACATTATGTGTAACATTTGTAGTCAGTATTTTAAACATTATTAAACAAGATTTTTTAGATAGCGTATTATTACATTCTTTGCCAAGAAACTGCAGTGTTCTTTCTGCTTTATTGAGAAGCTCATATAGTCCATACTCATTTAAACATTTACTTCTACACGATGGAATTTTCACAAAAGCAGATCCAGATAGGGTAAATACAACTCAGCATTTGTGGAGCATTATATTTTGTTTGTTAATATATGCACAGAAATGATGTAAAAAATGTGAATCCTCAGAATTATTGTCTTTTTTTTTTCTTTTTGTGCAAGTGGTCTTTAAGTCCTTCATTTCAAAAATATTGGCCCTAARACTGGAGAAAAAGCTAATTTTTGATGAATATCAAAGCATATTCCATGGATGTGCTCAGCTATCAGATAGTGATATCCTGTGTGCCATGAGATTGCATAAACTCTATAGAGTACTCTGGTGTCAAAAAAATGGAAAGGAGCAGCGACTATCATGGACTGGACTGGGTTACCCACAGAGGAAAGTGTATGTTGGAAAAACATCCAGTTTGTTTTTGCTTTCTGCTCTGGTTGTCATCACAGTTCCAGTTTTCAGAAAGTGGGTACTATTTGTTCAATTGCATTCACATGGAACTGAATATAATACAAGGTGGTACAGGAATATGCTTTCTTAAAAAAAAAAAAAAAAAGAAAAGAAATATCTACATTGAATAAGGTACTCTTGGTTATAGTTATAAAAGTGTAACTTATTTTGAGATTTGAGTAGTTACATTTTCTTTCTACACAACAACCAGCTGTACTGTGAAAAATGCCTGTATTTGTCTAAAAGGCTGTGAAATAYAGTGACCATACAGGAATCGCAATGCGCCCAGTTTGTTAACACAGCCTGGCGTCGTGGTCAAGCAGCTGCATTTAGTGATATATAACTCTTCATGACTTCTCCCTCTCATGGCTGCTCAGAACTTAAAAACATGCCTTCTTTCTTATTAGTCCTGAGAGAGGCAGAGATAGCCTCATTAAACCCCTATCTAAACATCTAGGAGAAGATGGATTATACCTACATCTTAAGAGTCAATCACAATTTAATACTTTTAATGCTCCCTGCATTCTCTGTTTGAGCTAGGACCTTTGCATGACCTTTACTGCCCCTGTGTTTGTTTCTTATTCCAGAAATGCAGGGTACTTTGGATAGGGAGGACAATTCTTTAAATGGAAATGTGAAATCAAGACCTAGAGGATGAATAAATGGATTTGAGGTCTGGAATATTACTACTTAATATATCTTTTCTCTTCATCTGCATATACCACCTAAATGACACATATTACTACTTTGAAGTTATTCTTTATGTACAGCTACTTTATATTCTCTGTATTGTAAGAACACAATTTGAGATAATCTTTACTTGTAGCCAGGGCTGACAAGCTTTAAAAGAAATCTTCCATTTTCTAATCTTGTGAAAGGAATTAGTCATTCTCTAAGCTCTTGATCTAAGTCAGCAAAGGGAGAAAACACATATAGTTTTAAATCTTAGAAGTGATCTGTGCAAGGATATAGGTATCTGAATGAACATTAGCATGAAGTTGATTTCTTTGTGTGTGGAAACTATCAATTCAGCAATAAGACAAGATACCTCTCCACAAATAAATACTGGTATAATGTGGGCAGCATCCTCCATGCTCTGTAAAACTAAAGTTTTTTCATCATTAATATATCAAAACTGGGTACTTAGGRACTGTCTTCTGACGGTGTTCCTCCCGGCAGCCGCTCGATGGTCCGCGCCGCCGGCTGCCGGTCCGTCAATACCGGCCCTCCTCCGTATGGCCTTGGARGAGGCCAGAGGGGCCCCACGCAGCTCGCAGCATGGGCCGGAGCGCCGTCCCAGGGAGTCGCCGGTGAGAGCGGGGGAATGTCTGCCTCAGACCCCGTGTCACACTCACACGCCACATGTATCACAATCGCACAGCAGCCTCACACAGAAAAGACCCGGGGGTCAGCTGCAGAACATTCCAACTTTATTGTGGGGCTGGCTGGAATATAAAGGGGAGCTGTGCCACTCTGACACTCCTGGTTGGTCGAGATGAATCCACCCTGTCATCCCCGATAGGTGGGCGGTGATGCTCCCGTCAATGATTGGTGGCCCCAGGATCCAGCCAGCAATTGGCCACCTCCTGTGGCAGGAGATTACCGGGTCCCAATTGGTCGGAGGCCCCCGRTCTGCCCAGCAACGCTGGTCAGCCCAGGAGTRCTCCAGCCCCCACCGTACTGGAGACACCAGGAGGTCAGGTGGCCAGCTCTCCCATATATTCCTATAGCCCCTTAAACAACTATAATACAATATATACATATATACAAATGCAGACTGCCTGACTCAGTCCTCTCTTGCGCATTAAATCAAGGGGGCAGGCCCACGTCCTGCAGCAATCTTCTAGAGAAAAAGTGTCAGAATCTTTACAGAATACTGCTCCTTATAACAAGAAACACACATATTGTCCTGGAGCCCCTCATTTCTGAATCACAGTGAAAATATCAGCCCCCACTGTTGTGTTCCCTATGCTTACACACCTTGGGCCAGCTAAGATGAAATCAGAAAATGCTCAGAGAGCACAGTCTGACCCTCATTGCTAAAGCAATAAATAAATAAAAATAGCATCTGTCTTCAAAGCTCACATGCACAATACACCATGATAATTATAAAAGTAATACCTTTTCTTTGCACTCACATTGTGCAGTTGTGGAAAAACAATAGCTTCTTAACACCATTTMTTTTCCTTTCAGCAAAGAGTATTGTAGACAATGTAGTTAATTCTGTTTAGTGGATTTGCATCAGCTCAAAGAGTTGTGGGAAAAATTTAGAGAAGAAAATAAAAGTTATAGAGACAAAAAGATGAAATCATAGAATGGTAGAATATTTAAGGTTGGAAGGGACCTGTAGAGGTCATCTAGTCCAACCCCCCCCTGTACACGCAGGGTCCCCTAGAGCATGTGGCACACGGTGGTGTCCAAGCGGGTTTGGAAGATCTCCARAGAAGGAGACTCCACCACCTCTCTGGGCAGCCTGTTCCAGGGCTCTGTCACTCTCACAGGAAAGAAATTCTTCCTTAAGTTCCTGTGGAACTTTTGGTGCCTCAATTTGTGGCCATTTCCTCTAGTTCTRTCACTGGCCACCACTGAGAAGAGGCCAGCCCCATCCTCCTCACTCTCTCTCTTGAGGTGTTTATACACATTAATCAGGTCCCCTCTCAGCCTTCTCTTCTTCAGGCTGAACAGGCCCAGCTCTCTCAGACTTTGCTCATAGGACAGATGTTCCAGGTCCTTAATCATCTTTGTAGCCCTGCGCTGGACTTCTCTAGCAGCTCCACGTCACTCCTGCACTGGGGAGCCCAGAACTGCACACAGGACTCGAGGTGCGGCCTCACCAGGGCTGAGGAGAGGGGCAGAACTACCTCCCTCAACCTGCTGGAGACGCTCTTCTTAACGCACCCCAGGATCCCATTGTCCTTCCTGGCCACAAGGGCACACTGCTGCCTCATGATCAACTTGTCGTCCACCATGACGCCCAGGTCCCTCTCTGCAGGGCTGCTCTCCAGGAGGTCAGTCACCAAGCTGTATGGGTGTCTGGGGTTATTCCTGCCCAGGTGCAGGACCCTACACTTGCCCTTGTTGAACTTCATTGGGTTTCTCACCGCCCAGTTTTCCAGTGTGTCCAGGTCCCTCTGGATGGCAGCGCAGCCCTCAGGGTTGTCAGCTATTCCTCCCAGTTTGGTGTCATCAACAAACTTGCGCAGGGAGCACTCCATCCCTTCATCCAGGTCGTTAATGAATAAACTGAACAGGACCGGACCAAGGACTGAGCCCTGGGGGACACCACTAACCACAGGCCTCCAGCTGGACTCAGCACCACTGATTACCACCCTCTGAGCCCTGCCATTCAGCCAATTCCTAATCCACCTCACTGTCCATTCATCTAACCCACACTTCTGGAGCTTGCCCAGGAGGATGCTGTGAGGGACGGTGTCAAAAGCCTTACTGAARTCCAGATAGATSACATCCACYGCTCTGCCCTCATCTATCGATCTAGTCGCGCCATCATAGAAGGCTATCAGGTTCGTCAAGCATGATTTCTCCTTTGGTGAATCCATGCTGGCTACTCCTGAGCACCTTCTTCTCTTCCATGTGCCTAGAAACAGCAGCCAGGATGAGCTGCTCCATCCCTTTTCCAGGGATGGAGGTCAGGCTCGCCGGCCTGTAGTTGCCTGGCTCCTCTTTCTTGCCTTTTTTGAAGACCGGGGTGACATTGACTTTCCTCCAGTCCTCCAGCACCTCCCTCGTTCTCCAGGACCTTTCCAAGATGATGGAGAGTGGCTCGGCTACAACATCTGCCAGCTCACGCAGCACTCTGGGGTGCATCCCATCGGGGCCCATGGACCCGTGGGTGTTGAGTTTCCTCAGGTGCTCTCTGACTCAATCTTCTTCTACGTGGGGCAAGTCTTCCTCTCTCCAGCCCTCCTCTCTTGCCCCTAGAGGTTCTAAAGGGCTGCCCTTGGTAAACAAGGAAAGAAGCCCTTCAGCAGCTCTGCTTTTTCTGTGTTTTACGTAACCAGGGCACCCAACCCATTCAGCAGCAGACCCACATTTTCCCTGACCTTCCTTTTATTGTTAATATATTTGAAAAAGTTTTTCTTGTTGTTTTTAACATCCCTTGCCAGGTTACCTTCCAAACGCGCCTTAACTTTCCTGGTCGTGTCTCTGCATTCCCTGATGACAGTCCTGTATTTCTCCCAAGGGGCCTGTCCTTCTTTCCACATTTTGTATACTGCYKYCTTCTGCTKGAGCAWTGCCACAAGCTCCTTGCTCATCCACGCAGGTCTCCTGCCCCTTCTGCCTGACTTCTTACACAGGGGGATGATGCACTCTTGCTGAGTGTGGAGGAAGTGCTGCTTGAAAACCAACCAGCTCTCCTGGGCCTCTCTTCCCTCTAGAGCCCTAGCCCGTGGGATCTTTCCAAGGATGTCCTTGAGGAGGCTAAATTKGCCCTCCTGAAATCCATGGTTGCAAGGCTACTTACAGTCCTGCCTCCTCCTTGTTGCATCCTGAACTGCAGCAGTTTATGATCACTGCAACCAAAGCTGCCCCCCACCTTCACATCTCCAACGAACCCCTCACTGTTCGTTAGTATGAGGTCCAGTAGCCCACCTCCCCTTGTCGGTTCCTCCACAGTCTGTGTCAAAAAGTTCTCTTCCACACACTGCAGGAACCTCCAGGACTGTTTGAGCCTTTCAGTGTTATCTTTCCAGCAGATAAAATAAAACTGTTATTATTTTGAAGGTAAATATCTATAGAATGAAATAARCTGGTTCTATATAGTCTCATATCCCCTTGATAAGTTTTACTAAATATAGCATGCATGTAATCCCTTTTTTTTTTTAATATGATTCTGAGGGGTAGGTCTTTTAAAGTGTAATTTGCTTAATACATATTTCTTAGACATTTCCTTTTAGCATTTTGAAACCAAATAATTTGGAATCATACTGATAGACTACTGCTGTGGTAGTTATTTCCTATAATGTTAGCCACAATGTTCAAATATTCATTAATCATTTTGTAATTCTTTTAAAAATTCTGATCAGTTGAATAAACTAAAGAAGAAAGATTTTTAATCTTTTAGTCTATGACTTATGTAATGAATGCATTCCAGAAATGACTTTATTATATTAATGTAAATTAACAAAAAAATCTATTGAACATAAAGGAGTTTCAATGAGCTAAAACAAATGTGACTTAAATGAACTTGGTTGTCAGTGTTGATAGCATAGAACCAATAGGCTATTATGGTAATAGTATGACTGAATGACTTTAAAGTAAGTAATGATTGAATTACTCTCTCATCCTTCTGATAGATCAAAATCTATGCTATATAATACATGAAATCTATTTCAAGACTATTTAGCATGCCATCTGAGTAATATGGGAAAGCTTGTAGTAATATACATGATCTACCTGCTGTATGGACTGAGATTTTTACTCCCTAGTTTCTGAGAATGAATTCAGTAACTTGTAAAATCAGCGATGGAAATCTGAAGTGTTCAGAATCTGCTGAATGTTAGTGCTACAGGAACAAGAATCAGTGAAAAAAGTGAATAGTGAAAAAAATTAGTAGTGATTTAATTGCATATAAAGAAAGGCCAGATAAATCTGAACTGTATGCCTCTCTAAAAAAAAAAACATAGGCTTGTTAAATTGTTTTTGGGGGGATACTTGCAGTTTAACTTATGTAGGAAAAAGATATATATTATTTTGCTCATATAACACTCTGAAAACTCTGAAACACTCTGAAAATATTTTTATCACAATATTATTTCCTTTTCTGTCCACCTCTTCATAGCTACAATTACTTAACAGATGTCTTTTTTTGTTTCAAAATCAAAGTGTTCATAGATGACTTCAAAACAATTTTTTTTTTATAGTTTTGCCAACAGATAAAATAGGAAGGAGGGGAAGAAAACCTAATTTATTTTGGTCTTTAGCATAACATTCCATACCACAGAAGATGCTTAATATATTATGTACTCCAGATTGCAGTGTTCGGAAACTAATTTTTGACATTTTAATCTAGTTCATAATATATTCAGCTTCTTCAATTTTACAGAATAAGGAGGAATACAATTGCTTAATATGTGGCAAGCTTGCATTCCTAGGAAAACACATACTGAWTTAATCAATATTAAACATGGATTTCAAATCATTCTGCTAGAACTTGGCAACTCCAGCAACAATAATAGTAATAAAAAAGGTGAGTTGATACACTTTCAAATCTTTGAGAGAAAATTCTGAAAAAGAAGGAAATTATCTTTGGTACCCCACTCAGTTTGGGAACTCAGACTCTGTAGGGATACTCCTGAAACCTGCTGGTCTTTAGGGTGCAACATTTAGTTCATTTCTTTGGCTTAACACTTATTTGGTTTGTTTGGTTAACAAATTGTTTTCTATAAATTTTTGTTAATGTATCTGGTGGCAGTGTAGGTACATTTGATGCCAAAATGCTTAAAAGTTATTTTTATATGTTGCAATAAGAGCAGCTAGCTGTAACTGTAACAGGAACTATACGAGCAATCAATTCTTTTCATTTTTCTCCTTTTCTGAAAAATGATAATGTAGCTCTGATTTAAGAACAGAAGTTCATCAGGCTGTATGCATTTCATTTCAACATGTTTATTCCAAATACCTAGGAAATTTTTTAGGTGATAGGAGAAAAAAAAACTGTAAGGATATTTCTAATAGCTGAGAAGTTCTTCAGCTGAAGGATTATATTGTGTTTCAAGGATTTTATGATTAGAAAGGATGAAATCTGGCCTCCTACATAACATAAGGCTTTGGTATTTCCTGAATTAAAACCGAGTATAAGTTTTAGAAGAAAAAAATAAATTTAATATGAGTTCAAAGATATTTAGTAGCAGAGAATGCATCATAACCGTGGTAGGCCGTAAAGTCTGTGGGTTTTTTTCTAACCATAGTTTATACAGCTTCAATATTTTGCCATCTGATATTTTTATACATCAGAGAGTGCGTCAATTCTATTCTTTCCTCCAGACTCTTCATAAAAATGTTCAAGCGATGCAATATCCAGTTCTTTTAAGACCACACAACAAACAATAAAACTTTGAAATGACAATTCTACTATTCCAGTTAAATAATATGTGATATCCCCTCTCCTCTCCTCTCCTCTCCTCTCCTCTCCTCTCCTTTTTCATTTCTTGGGGAAAAGAAAGCTGTACCTTTCTAAGTCAAATATGTTTCGTATGTTTCTTTACATCACCACTCAAAGCCTTAACCTCATTTAAAAAAAGCCAAATTAGCTTGACAAAATTGGTTTACCAAACACTTGTTTTGATTGACATTTATTCTATAACTTGACTTACATTCTTTATTAATTGTGTCCTAAATCAGAACAGGAGTCTGGTCAAATATTACCCCTTTTGATTGAAATTATGTCCTTATTATCTCTTCCTGGTTCAATTATTCCATAATATTTCAGTACCTCACATTTATATATTCTACACTATGGACAGGATGAATCAGAGTATTGAAAGCTAACTATTTTAATATGTCCTTGAAAATAATGTCCTTTTCAACAATTGTTCTACAATATTGTTTTCTGCTCTGTCAAGTCAGAAAACATTTTATTGCAAAACTGTTTATGCAGCATCAGAAACTGGAAGGTTTGGGTTTATTTTCATCTTACTTTAAAAATAAATTGTCCTATTTGCCATCTTTGCTGATAATGACTCAAATATTGTGTAAATTCTATCAGGTGATTGTTAAGAAATATCTAATTGTAACTGGTGATTTCAGTGGGATTCTTCAGCTGTCTAAATATAAAGGAAATTTCATTCTTGCTTTTCGTCACATCTTTGTACCATCCTGCGATCAAAAGACTAATTCATCTTTAATATAGAGACCACCTATACCTCTCCAGAATTTAAAGTAGTTTTCATTGACGGCAGAATGGCAGAATAGAATGATTCATATGGGCTATGCTCAAGGAAAAAGAATATCAAAATCCTTTTTTTTTTTTTCTTAAGCTGCTCTCATTTATAAATAAAATAGTTGAAGACAAGATTGTATAGAAGAGCTGAAATTCAAGGTCTCAGTACAATAACACAAAATAAAATCTTGCTCAGAACAGAGGTAGAGGATGTATACGCTGCTATAAATATTCTTAAGAAATAAAATGAATCTACTGCAGTCACAAGCCCTTGTGTCATTGTGCTGATAGTACATGACAAGTTTGTTTTTTTGCTGTGAAAAGTCATTATCTCAGTTATATTGTTAAAGTATTTCCTGCTCTTTGGAATGGTTAATATTAAACCAGCAGTTGTCTTGGTGCTTGACTCTTGTCATTCAGGCATTGTAGTATCTGCCATGCTTTAAACTCTGTCAGTGTTCAAAAGTAAAACTGAGGTTATAAAACTGCTGAAGGAATTACAGACGAGAGTGCCAAATGTCCTCTCCTGGGGGTCCTAGATGTGTTAATGAGGAAAAGAGATAGACTTTATCCCCGCAGGTTAGTCTACATAAGGGCATCTGTGGAAGAGTTGCTGCCTTTCACATCGTACTGCTATCAGTTTGAGAAAAGAGGGAAGTCTGATCCCATTTAAGTACTTCCCCACTTCTCTTGCCTATAGCTCATTATGACATCCATTGCTAAATTCAAATAATGTATCCTGTTTATACCCAGAGCGCAGGAAGAGCTCTTTTTATGTGCTGTTCATCTTGCTGTTCTGCTGCCATTGCTCCCCAAGTAAATGCAGAATACTGAAGATAGTAGCCCTAAAGATAAGTTCAATCACTGMGCCAAACAGAACAACTTTATACTTTACTCATTTAACTTACTGCCCCCAAAACTTTTTTAACTTTTCTGGCCCCCAAAAACCTCCTTGATCTACTAGAAAGTTCTATAGGATGGAGGAAAAAAAGCCCCTGAAATACATTTTTTTTTCAGTACTGAAGAGTGCCTGTACTTACACAGATATGTTCTGTGTAGATTACAACCACCTTTTGTCAACAGCTGATTGAAATAGGTTAGCTCAGTATATACCTTTTTTCCCTACTGTTAATAGAAACAAAATACCACATCATAAGGTCACATGTAACACATGCAACAGTGATTCATTGGCTTTGTCATTAATATGTCACACTGGAGAAAGGTGTCTTTTCTAATTTATTTATAAATTTGTAAATTTATTCTCAGTCGTTTTGTATTAATTTCATCTTATGATAAACCTCCTTCTTTGGTATTTCTGTACTTTGGAAACATTTTAGTCCACTGTACAGAATGTATGATAAGGAGAATAAAAAAGACATGTCTGTTCTATATGTTCATAGGGGAAAAGATAAGACTCTCTCTAGACTAATTAACAGTATTGTGTTATACTTGGTAAATTTTAGAAATAGTTTTTTGTTTCTGGCAGATCCATTTGATTGGTGGTTCAGTTTTTGGTAACTAAATAATTATTTTTCTTCTCATTAGTCTGGAAATTAGTCATTTATTTGTAATTATTAGTTCTTAAGAATATGAGCCTGCATTCTGGTACATTTTACCCTAGCACTATTTTTACATTATCCAGTTAATGCTATTTTTCTATTCCTCCCCTATATTTTTAAGTCTTTCATCTCTACATTATCAGCAAATTTGAGTAGCATGCACTTCTCTTTTTTTCCTGACACAACTTTTCTTAACAATTTTATTATTAACGTTCTCCACCATGAGGTTATATTTTTTATTCAGTGTATGGTAATCTCGCTGTCACACAATTTGTTTGATATACCCTATACTAACACTATCTTCAGCAGACTTCCTATATGTCAAATATTATCTTTTTATCCTGATAGATTAGATACAAGTGACATATTTTGTCTAGAAAATAAGACTATCACAATAGCACAAAGCAGTCAAGCTTTGGTAAACTCATATAAAGTGGAATTTCACCCCTGACACAATATGAAAAGAATTCTATTGGTTCCCCTAGTGTTATTATCTAAAAATAACAGGATAGAAGATAATTCTATCTCAGTAGAAATTCATAGGCACTGTAACATTATTATTTTTTATTATCAGTGAGTTAATCCTAAAAATATAATTTTGATTTCAGTGGTATTATATCAAATATAGATAGATAAAATAGATAAAATAATTGCAAATTATACCAGCTGTGGATCTTCTCAAGGATACTTAGCAATGGCAATCTGATTGCATTTTATATCATATATCTCAGAAATACTGTCAGAAAGATATCAAAATATAAAAAAAATACAAAAATTACTTTTAGTCCTTAGAGTTAAAACTGACACCATGAAATATTATACGGTATTTGGATTTACCTAGCCCTAATATATTAATTAAAATTTTACATCTATACATTGCATACAGAAGAAATCAGTTCATATGATCGTAAGAGAAGGAGGTTAACTCACAGTTGTTCAGGAAGTCCTTAAGCTGAAAACGACCAGCTGTTGTGAGAATCAGAGACTGCTGGACTCCTCCATGGCCTTTCTTACATTCTTCCTTGGGCATGCTTCAAAGTCATTGATGGAAAAAAGAATGTTTGTGGTTGGCCTATGATACATCTATAGACTGACCCAGCTATAATATACTGTATTACACATCATCAGTCACGCAGCCTGGATCAGTCCATGTCTAAATGATGCTTTAACAGTTTAATCAAAATAAAACAGACAGATATTATTAATCTGGTTAGTGAGATCACACCCTTGTAGTCATGCAGTCAGTTAATACAGATGTACACAAACTTGTGCTGTGCACACCAGTTGCTGCGTCATGGTGCTCACCCACCTCAGGGTGCTAAGCGGGGGCAGCAGTTGCTGCCATCCTCCCCCCTGAGGTTTCCTCTGTCTGCATGGACTCCAAACTCGAGTTTGTTCATCTTCACTTGTATACCTATTATTTGAATTTCACAATAGCCTCCTCCTTGTCTCAGTTACTAGTTGAAAGGACTAGTGTTTGTTATTTAGTGACTACACAGGCTTCCTAGCTCTTTACCATGTGTGATAATATTTGACTCTCCCTAGACAATTTTCTTCACAGCTATAACTAGCTAAAATCAGCTCAGGCCAATAGAAGCCCATACAAGTCCTGAGATCTGTACTGCCAGGTCAATACTGAGGTTTTTACTGGCAATAACAATATATTTCCTGACACACAAGTCAGGAAAGCTACAGCCTTCAATGTTCAAAGAGCTATTCTCTACCTCCTTCAAGGAAAAACATCACTTTCTGAGCTAGATTCATCCTTCTGGCTGCCATTTGGACCAAATTTTACCAAATGATTTAAAATCTTTATAATCTGTTTCAGTATTCTGAACTAAAGCAAGTTAGTGATATATTTGCAATTGTCTTCACTTTAAGCAAGATGGAATTTTATGTAATGGAAGCAGTTTTGAATATGAAATTTTAACCTCTCTCTCTCTCTAAATATAATGGAATGAAGGAATTTAAGGGGAGGGGATTTTGGTTTGGTTTCTTTTGGGGTTTCTTTTTCCAGATTATATGTATTTTGTACCTGTGTGGGTTTATTCAGTTTTTCTTTACCTAAGCAGTTTAAAAGCATCTGAAAATATATCTCAAAATATATTTCATCACATGGAATAAAGGAAAAAATGAAATGTGCCTGCTGAAAGACAAGCACAACAGGGAATTAAGGTTTTGTCACAGTAGGATAGACTGAGAGTAAACAAGCAAAGAATGAAGGAACAAAACCATGAACAAATTGAGTCTGGATGCTAAAACAGATATGTAGAGAAAACAAAGCCCTGTTCCGCCTCGTCCTCTACAAACTCCAGGAGCTCTTGGAAGAGCTTCTCACCATGAAAGACACAAGGGAGCCTCCTGAAACACAGCGCAACAAAGCAAATATATTCTAATTCTTTCCAGATTCATGATCTTTGGGGAAAAGCTACGGGATTGCTTCTGTCTGTGAAGTTTGTGAAAGGCTAATGGTTTAGTTTGACCCTGCCTAAGCTAAGGAGATCAGTGAGTACTCAGTAAAAAGGAAATAATTATTAAATCATAGAAATTAGCGATGGAGATTACCACTTTGTTTTGTCCAATCTCTTGAGAACATAGATTTTCAAAAATTTTATTTAAGCTTTCTTTGTAATTTTTACATATATAGATGTTGTACCACGTTATATGTAAAGATTATTCTGCAGTCCAGCAGACCTCCCAGCCACTGATCTATCCATATATAAATAGACTGTTTTCCTTTATGTTATGCATTTGCCCAATTGTTTAACACAAAGCAACTTAGTGATTTTTCTATATTAAGTTAGAGGAAATTTTAAATTTTCTCTTGTCGTTGGTGAACTGCAGCTTTTATTTTAAATTAAATGTGCACAAAACAGAACTACAAAACAAAACGTTGACTAATATTTTTGAGTTTTTTTGAAGTTATGTGTGTATATTTGTTTTTACATGATATTCAATACCAAGATAGACCTTTGCTTAGCTAAAAGAATCAGATGATTCCTTTTTTCCTTTGGAAATCACATAGAAGAAATTTTCATATAGAGATGACCAAAAATAAGGTTCTAAGGTTCTATTTCTATTAGAATAGAAATAGAAAAAGTAAGTAGAAAGATTTTTTTTCTTTATCTAAACTGCTTCAATTATGACCAATAACAGTGTATTTTTATTGTTGTCAATTTTCATGTAATAGCAAACTGTATTACAGTATGTAGCATAGATGTTTGATAATTTTCTTTTATATAATTATGTTATTTAAGCTTATACGTCGCTCACATGTACAATCCCTTCAGTTTAAGTTCTCAGTAAAACTTGAAATCAAAAATTCTTGTGTAGCATGTCTAAATATCAAACTGTAGAATAAAAAAAAATCTTCATCTAAATGAACTTTTAAGTTATGTACTTTAAATAGAAATTGAACTCTGCCTACTGTAGGCCATAATCAAAAGCATTCATCTGCAAGACTAGCTTGAGTATTTTAGTTGTAATTTACAGGTCATTGACTTTTTCATTACAGGCAGCCCTGGGGAAAAGTAGATTTTTAATACAAAGGCACCTACAGTAGCCAAGCTGCAATATGTGAGCATTGCAGCAGTTTGCCGGTGACTGCAGTGTTTGAGTACGCATTTAATAAACATTTGCATTTCAGCTGGAGCTTCCTAAACAAAATTTGTGCCTACTCATAGAGAAAGCAAAATGGACAGATATAGACAACGTTTTCATTGCATTTCATAGGGCAATATTTTGCAACATTAAACTTTAGTGCCACCCAAGACCCATACTAAATATATACAATGGCCACTTCCAGCATCTCATTTCTGGAAGAGTAAGATGAGCAGCATATTTCATGTTCAGTAATGCTATTTCTACTTGCTTGATTCTTATAGTTGTGTAGCTTTCATTGAAAAACTGGAAAATCTAGGCATTTTTAGATTTTTCAAGCTGATAAGATCTCTGACCCAACGTAATATAAAAAATAAAGCAAACTGTTGGACATAAAAGTCACTGTTTTCTGAACTTCAAGACAGATGCACATATATAAACATATATATGTATATATTCCTTTCCACAGCTTCACAAAATCATAGTCCTTATAAGATTCCTTTGTGCAAGGAAGGCAGTGCCTACATCATCAAAATCCTCCCATACTGTTCAGCCTAGTCCAAACTGAAACTACTTAAACTGCCGTATCAGAGAAGTTTATATCACAGCCAGAGCTGAAATACCATTCTCTCTTTTCTTATGTGTGCAGTTATCTAAACAAAACAAAGCAGCCCCCCCAAAAATAAAAATCCGGGGAAAAAAAAAAAAAAGCAGCGTTCTAGACTGTCCTGCAACAAGATTTCACGCCTTACACGGGGCTCCCCAGGATATTATATGCTTTTTTTTCACTCTGTTAACAATTCCTTTATTCCATATCAAGTAGTATATGCTTAACAAAAGAATTCAAGATACACAATTCCATCTTCACAGCCTGAAAAGTCACAAGTGGCAGATCTAGATTATTAAGGAGAGGAAACTGGAAAAGAATTTTTTAAATCTTGCGCATAAGTTCTCCTGCTGAAAAGATAATAGAAATATAAAACTGGAGAACCTGAGTCACAGATCTTAAATATTATTTGGCTTGGTTCTTCACTTTGTCACGCTGAGGTTTAGAGATGTCCTTCTCTTTTATGACCTGAATGTATTCTGTGTTGGGTTCTACACATTTGTTCATGTGTCAGATTTGCCCTTTGCCTTAAAGGCATTTTGAAGTGTTTATGTCTTCTGTTTGTATAAACACTGCTCCTATTTCGACTCAGTCTTTGGATAAAGTGCAGATAACTCAGCTTTTCTAGCCTAACATGTATGTATTCTTGGATACTTTTTATGAAAATCAACTCTGACAAGWATTTTGCCTTGATAGAGTGCTTCTAACTGTATGGATGAGACTGTATTTGGTTCCCTGCACCTTACACTCTGATATGACCACAGAAAACCTGTTACTCTCTGATACCCAAAAAGTTGATTATTCTCATCTCAGAGTACGCAATAAATGCTGTTAGCATGATAAAATAAGAAAAACAGAATACAGTATTCATTCTTTCAAATTCTTTGAAATAAAAAGGTAAAAACAAAAAAAACTATATCCCAGAGACACACATCTTAGGTTTGCGGGGAAGATCTAAAACAAGTATTAGGCATTGTAGACATGTCTAGGCCATACAGCTCCCCCTCCCCCAAAAAAGATTGTTTGCCTACCAATTGGCTGGCAAACAGTCCCACCTCATTAAACTGAAGTAAATGAATCATCTTCTTCTCATCTGCCCTTATATGATTGGACTTCTTCATTCATCACATTTTTTTTCCACAAAACATGGATGTCATCTTCCCAGAAAACATTAATATTTTCTTATCAAATCTATAAAATGAGAATAAGCACTTAATATGAGACTCCTTATGCAAACTCCTTAGGCAAAACTAACATTTAGGGATCTTAGGAATTTCACTAGCAGAAGATTAGGTGGTTTCTGATTCTAAGAATGATCTTGGTTATGTACGAGCTGAATGGAGGTATCAAGATTCACATATTTTACTTGTATGCGTATAAGAGTAAGCATAGGCAACACTGATGCTTAAATCTGTTTGTGGTTTTTTTTTTAGCCTTAATAAGTAACTCTGGAACAGACAGCCTTGGTTTTTTAGTTTCATATGTGGACCAGAATACTGAGTATGTATCCTTGTATTTAATGATGATTTATAACTCTGATTTTAAATGATTCTGTTGTTAAATGGCCCCATAATCAAAATGTTACTCAGGAGAATTAGTATGAGGAAATGTCAAGGATTTTACAAGCTCAAAAATTCCACAAGACAAGGAAGTTTTTGAATCATAAAGCAAAGGCTTGCCAGGCTTACATTAATGCAGCTTAATTGTAACTCATCGCCAATGCAATGGAAAATATGTTTTCTGTCTGTGTTGCATTTTAGAGTTTAGAAAGCAAAAGACGTTCTGGCCTGAAAAGTCCCCTTTGACCTTGAAGACCAATTTTTCAATCCTCTTGAGGTTTACAGACACTGATATTGGATTCTATTCTTTTTTAAATGTGTCTCCACACATTTAAAACACTTTCCACACATTCCAAAGGAATTAGGCTACTAAATGGAAGGGGATTTTTTTGTTGTTGTTGTTGTTTTAAGGTGCATAAATTAAGCAAATAAAAGAAATATAAATCCCTTCAAGCAAAACACAGAATCATCAAAGCTTCACATCTCTACTGCCTACTTTGCAGTAATTTACATACTTTTAAGTGAGGTCACATGCTCATGCCACTCAAATTCCATCTCCTAGGTTTATGCCTTGCACAGCAAAAGAACAAATTATCTTTTTTTTTTTTTTAATTTAGACAAATGTAAAACAAGATATGTGAATCTGAGTTTTATGTGACTGCTTAATTACTGATGTGTTTTATGACTAGTCTTTAAAGGAATTAAAACATTGTTCTGTAGTGGGAAAATGAAGCAAGATTTCTCAAAAAAGCAAAAAGATGCTACTGGGTGCTGCTAGCAGCTACAGCTGAGTCTTGACATACAAACTCTTGAAGTAGGCATGAATACTCATTTAAATGACTAATTACCCGATTTGATCATTAGTGAATTACGTAATTCATGCTTTAACTTACTTCATTGTTGAGGTAGAGCGGATACATGTATTTACTCTATGGATAATGATAAAGTTACAATACTTTTTTTTTTTTTTTTTTTTTTTCAGTGTGGGCATGGTCTGTAAAGCTCCTCAGAAGAAAGAAATAAGAAGAAAGTCAAGATAGGGAAGATAATTCACCCTCACCTGTCTAACATCAAGAAAAGCAGTTTACCAAATAAGTTGATACAGGCAATACGGGGTAACTGGGATGGTAATATCAGCACACAGACATAGAAGCCAAATTCTCTTATCTCACCAGCAAGGCAACACAGCAAATAAATCTACTCTGATTTCTGGGAGAGATAAAAAAAGTAGTTCTACTTATATTATAGATTATAGGTGGATGTATGACAACAAAAAGGATGCATTAGGAACAGCTTCGATTCTGAAACAAAGCCAAGGGGAAAAAACAAGCAAGAATATGAAACAGAAAAAGTTTTATTGGTGATTTGACGAAGACATCAGTCACACGTGAATTTATACACCCCTATTCTGCGGTACCACAGGGAATTAGCCTATTTCAGCACAAGCTGGATCCAACCTGCAGTCAGATTATATTTACCCATAAATATTCCTATTGCCAAGCAGGCAAAAAACATGCACAGCGTGAACTGCCACCACACAAGTTAGCACAGAAAACTATGCTGACTTTTTGCAACTTTATCTGTTCCTTTCCCCTCTTTTCTTCAGTTCTTCTGAAACTCTTCCATCACAGACCAGATCATCTTCTGAGAACTTTCTCTTCATTACTGCGGTTCTCTTCTGATGTTATAATAGTTGTTTAAATTAAGGAAAAACAATTTCTGTTACATGAAACTTGGTCTTACATAATAGATCATTGTGGCTGTAACAGCATTTATTCTATCGATACTTCATGTAAAGACTTAAAACTTGAGATAGGATGATAAGAAATTGTACTACAGATAAGCTGGAATGTTTTTAATGAACGTAGTTCTTTAAAAATCATCTATAACATCTGTGATTTATTTCAAGGATGTTTCAAAAATATTTTAGGTTTTCTACATACACAAGTCCAACATGAATGAGGAATATGTGAATTTGTTTCACATTTAAGAGTTTAGAATAAAGACAAGATGGTCAGTTGAACTACAGGATCAGATGAATACATACAGTTCTCAAAGAAATAAAAATGTACTCTGTACAGAGGGTTAATCCATTAGAATCAAGTTCTCTCTTCAGAACATTGCATTATAAATGTCTATTGCCTGCTCAGCACTTGTTCTGCCAGAAGTTAACTTTGAAAAATGTCCACAAACAAAATAGGCYATATAAAAGTCATAATCTGGGGAAGAGAAATGTAGTATTGATTAGAAACAAATGCCGGGAAAGATGCTTGCATTTGCACAGACATTTGCAGTATCCTGACTTTTTATAAGATCTGACCATTCTATTTTAAGGTCATGATCAGCAGAGATCCTTAGCAATGCTCCTGGACAAGCAGTAGAAAATTTAGCAAATCAATTACAAACTTGGTTCTAATAAGTGATCTGGAGGAGAAAAGATATATTAACAATTTTGTCTAAGAACTTTTCCCTAATTTCAAATCTTACTTAAAAAAGAAAAAAAAAGTTAGGAGTAAGAAGAAATTACTTCATTTACCAAGATTTTCATTTACCTTAACAGGATAGGAGTCAAAGATTTATTTATTTATTTATTTTTATGCAGACACTGAAAATTCTGTTTAAAAAATTAAAGGAATCTGCTGCACTCTGTAAGAATTTTTTTTTCAGATAAATTCCAAGGAACTTTGGACACTGGATTTGCCTTCTTTAATAATAAAATTTTTATTGACTTTTTACATTCCTGGATTTTTATTATACTGCCCTCCTGAAGGGCAATATATAATAAAATATAACATATGATATATAAATATGATATATAGCATAATAAATATTATATAATATATAATGTAATAATACAGGACAAATATACCATACAATCATTCCCTGATAGTTGGATGAAAGCCCTTTATTTTTTAATGTATTTGTTTGTACAAATAGTTTAACATAATAAATTCAAAAGACCTTTTACAAAGTCTCTTTTTCAGGAAAAAACAAACATCACAGTGGAGGCTTCATAGGCAAGAGAAGCTAGAATTTTAGTTGAGGATAATATTCTACATCAGTTTCTCAATTTGGTGTGCACTATTCCTGTGAACTGGTAAAAGTACTATAATACTTATCCCAGAAATAACGGTATCATAGTGTCAGTTAAAGTAATCCACTGCATGTGGGAACGAATTTACTTATTTTTAATGCCAGAAGTAGTGCATAAAATCATAGGTAAAAATTTATATTGTTGCTCAAGCTACTTTAAATTCAAAACGAACAAATTTAAACGCTCTGCTATCTTCTACTATGCAACCTAGACTGTAACAATATATTTGTACAAATTTATATAGAACAAACTCCCTCTGTAAGTGCTGTACTTTAGAATAAATTCTATTCATAAGATCACACAGTTATATTAATGTGTAAGTGGAGTTCTGCCTTTCTATATGAAACTGAAAGAAACTCACTGGTTCTGCTACTTTCTCAGCTTAGCTGAAAATCTAGTGCTGGGATTTGTTCCTGGAGTATCCAGGAGAGATGAGCACAGCTTGCAGGGTTTTTCCAGCCTGTGAGTACAGATCTCTCCTACAGCATCCTAACTTACTTTCTGGTAGTATCCCAGTATGTGGTGAGTAACCATTCTTCCATTTTTACCTATGCTTGGACCTCCTGTGGTAAACAGGGCACAGGAGAATGGAAATGTTCGTGCTGGGATATCCATTATGATAAATAACGAACTTACCAAAAGACAGCAAACATGGGTGCTAGGAGAAATGAGAGGTTTACTCCTTTTCTTTTTTGCTGAAAAGATCAAACAAAATTACTAACCTAGGCAAACTATTTCTTATTGATTCTTCTTGATCCTATTCAGGGATAGTAGGCTTAAGACCATATGCAAGAACTCCTGAAAATGGCAACTGTTCTTTATAATCTCTCCTTCCTCATAATTCATCCTCCATATATCCTATTTCCATTCTCATCTGTTCCTAAACTCAAGCAAGTATAAGTGTAGCAAAAAACATGCCATCCCATTGTAAAATGTTTTTATGTTATATTTCTTTGAAAACAAAAAAAAAGGACTCCCCTACCCCTCAAATACAAAACAAAAAAGGAGAATAAAACATTTGGTATGTGTTTGAATAGATGTATATAGAAGAGTACCTATTCAAAGGAATTGCAAATCTCATTCATTTCATTTGAAGAAACACATTAATACATATAACTTCAATCTCAGTCATGCTTTATTTTTGATTTTACAAGTCCAGGATTTTCTCTGGCAAAAACCCTTCCCAGTGCCCTAACCCAAAGCCAAAGAATAGACACATAAACACTCTCATACACAAAGAAATTAAAATTAAGAACTGATAGTTTCCACAAATAGCACCCTTTTCCTCAGCAACTTATCATTGATCTGCCAAATAGTACACAACTCATAGCAGAACATAGTACAAAATATAAACCAATGCAAAAAAAAAGGTTTCAGTTCATACACAAACCTTTAACCAACTACACATAACTTCTATTCAGCTATGAACTGGAGAGGAGAAAAGCTTGCACAGCTGACACCTAAGTCAGTAAGCAGTCGTGTGCTTCCATCTGTGTCTAACTGTCAGGATATATCACAGTGCAAAATCAACACATGCAGACATTTACAAATATATTACGAATAAGATCCACAACAGTAGTAATAAAATGCAAATGAAATGCAAGTGCCAGAGATAGGAGAATGGTCTGAAAAATCCTATATAACTGCAGTAGACTCCTGAAGCACCTTAGTCATTTAACTCCTATGCGAAAACTTGCTTACCTGCAAGCAGAACTGTAGTTTCTGCTACAGTTCTGATACAGACTGCTTTTGAAGGGGTCTCACATCTTCAGTTCACTGACTGTGGAAGTGCCTGTGGAAGGCAATTTGATATCTGGAATTTGATGGCAAAATTAATTTCATCTAATTTCTGACACTACAATCAAGCTGGCCATATATGATACTTTTGTAATTAATGGAAAGAAGCTGACTTTAAATGATATGAATCTTCTGGTCTATTTCAGGTGTCTACCATGGTGGGACTTGCTCTGTACACATTTCTGTCCAGGGACTATACAGATATTCCTGACAGTTTACTCAGGACAAAACAAAACAAATACACAAAAACAAGCTCAAAAACAAACAAAACCCCTCCTCATATGGAACAAAACAGTATCATCACTGAAACAGCCAAGAGCAAAAGAGTTGTTCAGCAAGCAGTAGAGAGGCCTGCCATTGCAATACTAATATTCCATAATTTTGTCACAAAAGTCTATTGCAGTGCACGGCTCCTTATCCCCTTGTTGATGCTCAAATAAGAGCAGGGTTTGGTTAACCTCCGTATTTCCCCTTAATGTATATGTGCTTATAGTTGATGGGGTGGCAGGGACCAGTGAGTCCCTCCACCCCCCCCTCACTTTGCTCGGTCCTGTTGAGCTCATTCATTCCCATGCTTAGAGATCCTGTTTTCCTGCTTGCTCCACAGTTTGGGCTCTTTACTTCTTTGTTTGAAGTGTCCTTGTAGATGCAACAGTTTAAGCTCCTTGCTACTTTGTCCTCAGTGTCTTTACCTCTTTGTTCTCAGTCTTTGCCTCTTTGTTGTGTGTCTTAGCCTCTTTGTTTGCAACATCTTGGTGGCCTTGCAGAATCAGCACGGCCTGCAGTTATGTCAAGACAGTCTGCAGTTCCAGGATTCTCCCGCCCTGAGCTGGGACCCCCAATCAGAGGGTCAGCTGGAGCAGGGATCATGCGGGATCCAATGAGAGGATGAGGGGAGGCCAACCCTCATCCAATCATTCCCCCCCACATGTACGCCCAAAGTGTATATATTCCCTGTTTAGCCCCTCAATAAACGGTTGTCAGCCGTTGGATCCCCGAGTGTGTTCTCCTTATTGAATGTGATACGTGTGGTGTGTGCCTGCGTGTGTGGGGGAGTGTCGGGGGCCTAAGGACCACAGCTCCGGTTCGTATCTAGGMGCCTAGGCTACGGAGAGCTGATCACCGCTGGAGCTGCTGGTGTGTGGCGCCCCACATCTYCCCGCTGGGATCCATCACCAGCGGGGGCCGGCTTTTGTCACGGCCGGCTAACGGAGGCGGCTGCAACSCCATTCTGCGGCCGCTGGCGACGGAGCCTGGGCTTCGTCGCCGGGAAATGTGAAAAATCTTAGCCTGGTTTTAAATTTGCTATATACATGGTAGACGTCTTAACTCTATCAGATAAATATGACTGTAAACCTAAATCTCTTACTAGGACTTAGACTAACCCGTGGGATTAAATTTAGCTCAAAACATAGCTCGTGGACAATCTATTATTTATAGAATAGCCTACAGACTATAAAGGAGGATATTCTCCTTATAAACAAACCTTCCGTGGTCTGCTGACTTCTCAGCACAAACCCTTCAAGTCTCAGAAGAATCCTTGAGAAAAAAAAAAACAAAAACAAAAACAAAACACAATTCTAGGACACAGGGGCACTCGGCAAATAGAAGTTAAGAGTGCAAACCTTCATGAGTTCATAGGAGAGGTGACATGAGGGAACCTAGTCATGGACTCTTGTGGTTAGAGCAGTTTTGCAGGAGTATCTTGTCATGAAATTATGTTCCTGTATTCCTACGTTTATTTTCTGAATTCTATATTAATTGGAAGAAAAAGAAAAAAGGGGGRAAAAAAGAAAGAAAAAAAGAAAAAGGAAAAAAGAAAAAGCACCTGAACCTGAGATAACTAAGAATGATTATTTGAATGTAGCTATATTCTGCTCAAGTTGTAGCAGTTTCTCTTATTTTTATCAAGACCATAAACTCCTTAAAAGAAAGGAGTTCTTCGGTGGTGCAAATCAGATAGGAAAATTCAGATGTGTTAATTTTGAGATAAACTGGGATTTTCAAATCTAATTAGAATTAAAAATATTCCTGGAAAATAGATAATATCATGATATTCAATAAACTTAAATAATTAGCAACTGAATTGAAAGGACTACCTAGACTCTCCCATGATTAGCTTACTGTCACATCTACTTAACAAGACATAAATTTTAACCACACTTACCTTTTAATTCTCCATTAGGGGTCTCGGTGAATACAGTTTGAAAATGAAGCATGCCTAGAAAAGCTATAGCAAGCAAGCCAACTGACAAGGGAATGTGAAAATGTATTTCTTAAATCAGGACATACCCTTCTGCCCTTTGCACCTTCTTGTTCTGCAGCCTCTAAACCACATTATCTTCAGACACTTATTGGTAGAATACAGCATTCCTCAATTTATACGTTACTTTTGAATTTAGTGGTCTACTTTTCACTTTGAGAGTTATGAAAGAAGATGACTAAAGTTTTGTTGAGAAAGAAAATGAAAGATCTCTATTTATACTGTTATTTTTCTCTCTCAGATAATATATTTACAATCAAATGCATGAAGTACAGTTATTTTGATTTCTTAACAACAATATTGTTTGTATAGAGCCACATAAAATTATGTCAGAGTATATTCTAAAGGACTCTGGAACCTGAGTATATTGAAAAACTAATTATTTTCAATTTCATAAACGTTGAACATTATGATGAGAGGTAAGAGAATTTGTTCAGCTCACTTGACTTATTAAAATATCTTTTCTTGGACTTCAGCCTTCATGCTAACCATGTTAACAACTGCTTCTGATGAAAAATCTGGGAGTGCTTTCTGATGTGAAAGGTGATATGGGAACTGAGAAATATAATTAAATTATACTGAATAACAGATTGTATTTTTGATAAAGTAATGTAATAGAGTACAAGATATGAAATTATAACTGGAAATTGAAATAAAAATATGTCTATATTGTCAGAAAATACTAAAAGTAGCCTAAAGCAATTTTAAAACACAGGATAATTCATATGGAATATTTTGTTAATAAAAGTTAGAGAGCCACTGAGCTGCTAAGAATCTCTCTACCGATTCTTGTGCGAATCAGATCAAGTCCCTAGTAAAACCTAGCTTAACCAATGGAGGCGAAATTTATCAGCGTAGGTTACTTCTTGTCCTAAGAAAAAAGAAGGACTCAGAGCAGAGCTATAGACACGAATTAAATTTGGATTTTATAATAGGGGTTTTCTAGATCTGTAGAGACTGTGGGATAAGAAATACAGAGAGAAGACAAGGAATGACAAATAACTTAAGCTAAGGAAATATTTACAGTAAAACTATAAATTAGTACAGTAAGTAAAGTACAATAAGCCCCATCATGGACCCAAAATCAGGACCCAAAACTACAGTGTAAATTACTACCACTAGTCACATCCTGAATCAACATACTGACTAAAGCTGTAAATATTATTTGGGATTGTTTCTTATTCTTTTCTCTAAGTATAGGAGAGGAAATCTAGATCAGCTGGGGTTTTATCTATCTCTGAAAAAAGGTAATGACTGACTTCATTGCTGTGAAACTGCACTGATCATTTATATGTGCAGAAATATCATACACTCACTGTGTCTTGTGTCTGCCCAGTCTTGAAAATAAAAAAAAGTCATAAAATAGCATTGASCTACACACAAGAAATAGTTTGCAACTAGAAAACACATATTGAATATGTTTATTATAAAAATATGTTTACTTTTATCTCACAGATGTGAGAAACTCTGAAGTTGCTGACCAGTTCCAAGGCAGACCTTACTCCAAAGACTACATAAAGAAACACAATGACAGAAAAACAGGGTGCAAAAATATTCTGCTCTAAGGACTTTTCATGCATCCTGACAAACCCACTGACAAACCACATTACCATCACACAATTTTTGACACCTCACATTCTGTGAGAAATAGTGAATTCAGGCAATTGCTTCCACCTACAGAGGCTGTTTCCTAACAAAACTGCTTCTCACAATTTCTATTCCAGCCACACCTCTGAAAAACATCTGATTTTGGCAACTCTTCTTTGGCAGGAAATATCACAAACATCCTCATCATCCTTACACAGGTTGCTATCACACCATCTTTCAGTTGCTAGAGTCTGTGTGGATGTCATGTTATAATTTTCTGTCATCATTGCATCACTCTTCTCTTAGTCAGTGGCAATAAATGAATCAAAAATAATGAACATGTCTTATCATGAAAAAAATGTCTTGTTTATTGAATTACAAACGTTAACATACTGTAGACAGACTGGCCACAATCAGTGAGAAGCACAGCAGTACCTTGATATGAGCAACAATCTTAGCCAAATAAATGAAAAAGAAAAAAAAAAAGTAAAGAAATTTCTTGCAAAATTAGGACATTCTTTTAAAACGCAAACTGGGTCAGTAATGTCACTAACACATTATCAAAGTTCAGTCTTGCTGTAATTCTGTTAAGGGCAATAAAATTACACTAAAGATTAATTTGCCTCATTATGTCTTTTATTGTGATCACCTGAGACTTCACATTTTAATTGCAATTCATGAAATTTTAATAAGTAGAGGTTGAGATGAAGCTGTGAACTTTCTAGACTACTTTGGATATTTAAAAATTAAGAGAATATGTTCTTTTCATTTGATTTTTCAAAGTTAGGAGAGCAAAAGCAGGGGATGAGAGGTTATGGATAATCATTGTTGACCTCTCTCTCTTTATCTGACAAGCTGCTCAAGAAATTTGTTTTGAAKGGACAATGTTTTTGTTTCATAGAATTCATATTCTTTGATACTTTTTTGTAGTCAACATGACTAAGTAATATACAGGCACATAGTAAGCGCTACACCTAGGAAACAGAAGTCAAATGCATAAAAGGTGAATAACAAAGAAGTCAGCAGTTATGCAGAAAAAGCTTTGAAGTTTAAAGCAGATGTTATATCATTATAAATGTTAACAATGACATGCTGTGACATAGAAAGTAAACATTCTTCTGGTATATTTAAAGGGAATGTTGCAGGCTTATTCCTTTTTGTTCAATTCTGAATTAATCTGAGCTGGTGTTTCCATTTTTGGCATTCTAACTTAATAAAAGATGCATACCAACTGGAGAAAGACTACATGTTAAAAGATTAGAAAATCTGATATATGGGAGAAAGCAAAAGAAACTGAACTTTCATCTAAAAAGAAAAAATGGGAGATGAGGGAGGATGAGGGAGATTTCAGCTATCCCAGTAACTGGCAGCAGTTAGTGTAAGAAAAGGGTGCTACACATAATTTCCTTCCATAGCATTAAAAAAAAAGAAGGAAAAAAAAGGATGCCCTTTCAAGAAAATCTGCAGTATTGTAAATTTGTTTTCTAAACATTAATTTTATTTCACTCATTCCAAAAATATGATTTTATGACATAATTCTGTATTTTAACATAATGAGATTACATTTCAATTGTTAAAAAAAGAAAATCTGATATTAGTAATTTAAGACCTAACATTTTCTCAAAGATAGAGCCAAACTGGAATACATATATATGATAGGAGCTTTAAAAGTCTTTATATCCACCTAGACTTTCTTGGAAAAGAGATCTAATGGTCTCTAAGACTACATGAAGCTTGTAGTCTCAGAGCTAAGTATTCCTTCAGTGCCTAACTTTTTTTTCTAATCATATTAAGAAAAATCAACTGCTGCCTATGTTGTCTGGGAGTAAATGACAAACTTATTGCAGACAATATCAGCTCTACCATGCTCTAGCTGGGCTAAATAGCAGTGTAAGTGTTTATTTTTCTCATACTCATAGTTTTGATCTCTCCCTTTCACTGCAGTTCCTTAACATACTATGTCTGATCTGGCTTTATAAATACTGCAGAGAAAGCAATAATCACTTCCCTTTTTCTCCTACTTTTTTTTAAGGTAGAACAGCACAGGTTTAGCCTTTGCCACYGCAAGGTTACACTGTTTACTCCTTTTCAGCTTTTCTTTTCACAGTATCCTCTGTCTCTCTATTTAATTTAGTTGTAGGTAAGTCAGGTAGGACCAATATGTACTCGTACCTCAGCAGAACTATTCATATTTTAGTTTATAATTATCTCTGAATGCATACTTACTTAAAGGTTCATACCCTCAAGGCTTTGGAATAATGTGCAAATTATTGATGAGTGAGCACAGTGTACTATGAGTAACTTAATCCATGATATTTTTGGTTCCTTAAGTTTAAATATATAAGGACTCATAAAAGGGTTCCTTCTCAGATGAAAAATTATCATCTCAGTATAAGGTATGATTTCTAAGGAACATCTAAGATTGTACTTTCATTGTACAGGCTCTCTTACTTGTTTGGAATGAAAAGCAATGTTGAGTATGCTCCAAGTTACAATTTCCTGTCAGTCCATCATTTGGGATTAGTCATCTCACGGCAGTGTAAAGACTGTCTACTAGGAAATGTATTTTAGAGAGATGAGATCTTTTAAGAATGCAGAGGTTGTCAGAAACAGTTTCTTATTGAGCAGGTAACCTTCAAGCTATCAGTGAAATTCACCCACTTCTTATTAGAAATCCCATCCTGTCTGAACACTACAGTGACTTTTTTTTTTTAAATAACTAAAGTATTTACTTTTTTTTTTTTTTAGGATCAATACTGTAAATATGAAGAACTTGAAAGTTCTTGAAGCTCTTAAAGTAGCCTCCTCAACATAATCACAGCTTTTTTTTTTATGGCAGATTCTTTCTACTATTAAACATGTAAAGTTATGTATATTTTATATGTGTGTGTGTATATAAATATATATGATATTTTATTGGTCAGATTTGTGCAGGATCACATATAATCTACTGCACCAGTTCCTAAGATTCCTTAGGGTGCAGACAGCATAAGAAGCAAGGTCTCTAAAAGCACTTACACTTCTTACATTCTGTAAGTGTCCATTTGTATAAATATAGCATCATCCATTGTATGCTGTTTTATCATCTACCTAGCTGCTATTATAATCTAATGGATGTTTAAATCAAGCAACCAGTAAAGCATGGCATGCCTTGGGATGATTACAGCATGTGTCTACTCAGAGACACACAAAGAGTATGTGATATAGAGAACGCCTAATGCCCTACACTATTATAAGCTGTGGCTTAACTATTCCCTAGACTAACACTCCAAATTCTTCTAAACTGACGACAGCTGTGAAATCTCATTTAATTCAGTGCGTGAAGGACCAAGACATTAGGATGTACTTCACAGAGCAGCTTTCCCATTTTTACACTCTATGGGATTTCTATTTCTTCTTTTCCTTAAATCTCTCATATTTTTGCTTTCCCCTTGTCAGCATTATGAATAGCTTTTCTGCAAAGAAAATACCTCAAATCTTATTTAAAAATTAAAGCAGCATCTGAAGAGAAAAAGGACTTGCACTTATTTGTTAATCTGCCCACAATACTTCATTAAAAGAAAAAATCTTCCCTTTAAAAATGTCTATTCTATCAAGGTAATTATTATTCATTATCTCACTATCTTACTCTTGAGTCCAGGTGTCATTGTCCATGTGAGAATGCACTGAATTACAAAAGAACACATTATGCTGTTGTTTCTCCTGTATAAAGTTCAACATATTCTTATCTAAGTGCATACTAGATTTTGTTGTGCTTATTCTTGCCGAGATTCAAAATCATATTGGGCTGGTGTGACTGAGGAGAATTTGGACCAACAGAATTCATCTGCTCTAATTTCATCTGATCAAAGTAGTAAAATTATCATTACTGAAAAACATCCAAAACATCCAAAGGTCATTCTTAACAGGTTTCCTAATTTAAGCATCCAAAGGATTAGAGAGGCAGCTGGGCAGATGGAAAATATTTGTTGATGTGCCAGAATAAAATGGATGCCACCTGAGCTCTAAAATAAATCTATCTTATTCCCAGAATCACTTCCTTCTGACCTCTAACATGTAAAAGCTAGGCAGATAATAATGACTTTTTGGTGAGGTAATAGTTTCTCATATTGAAGAGTACACTCAATCCGTTAAAATCTGATATCAGGAAGACTCTGAAGACTGATACTTTCTTTAAAAATGTCTTTGTAAATATGTTAGGTAAGTTAGGCACAGAGTTGTTTCAAATATATTAAATTCCTACTCTGATGCTTTTATTTTCTCTCTATAGCTGAACTTCCTCTTACAGAATGCTTAGATATTCCAGCAACATAAGTTCAGGACAGTAATGTCTTTTTAAATATATGCTATTCAGCTTATAATTAGAATGACAAATAGGGGCATTTTAGCTTCTGTCTTATAAATTTAAAACAGTTTAGTAAGTTAACAATGGAAACAAAGAGATTACTTTCTACAAAGATTTATCTGATACATTTTAAAGCAGGCAATTTCTTACTCAGACAAAAGCCTCAATATGAAATCATTGTATTAGCTTTAACACAAAATCCAAAGTTTTAATTCAACTTGAACAATATGAGTAACAACCATACAGTAAATATATTCTGTGACCAGAAATCAGTTTGATCCTGAAAACCTGTGGTTTGCATTTTGTTTCAGCATTGTACCCTATTATTTGGTAAATAATTGATTTACTGGAAAATTTAAACATTCATCACAGCAAAATAGAAAACCAATTATACTGTATTACATCAAACCCTTTATTACTTTAAACTCGGCTATAACCTGCGCTAAGTTCTGATTCTRACCAACTTTGATCAAATAATGGCTGGCAAAGCAAAGACAATATTGGTTCCATTTACGTTAGGCAAAGACTTTTTCTGCAGTGCTTAAAGTCTTTATTCCTTTCAAATATTGTGAGATTTATGACAGAATAGTCTATTTCCAGGATTTTCACAATTCCAATTCATCTTTAAATGCATAAACTCAATAGATAATTACAGCTCTCTGTGGATAACAAAGTGCAGGTCATTCAGTCTTTGGAAATTTAAACAGTGCCATTATTTGCGCAGTGTCATCTTTGCAACTTTCCTTACAAATTATTTGAAAAGCAGAAAATTTTCATAATTTTCTTTGCAAACGGAMAACAAAAGTATCAAAGCCAGTCTTAAAAATACTGTTGCAGGCAGCACTACACCCAGTGAAAGTTAAGTATTGTATATAGCAGTTTCCTGTAAGAATGGAAATTTCAACGTGTGATAACACTGGAGAGAAACTGGCAATTTTTACTAAATTAAATAAAAGACTGCCAATGATTTGATAACTAAAGAGAGGCAAAAAAGATAAGCGAGAGAGAGAGGCCTCAGGGCCTGAGAAGGGCAAAGATACAGTAAATAGGAATAGGGAAGATTCATCTGGCAATAGCCTACATCATCTGGGGAGTGTGATGACAGTATTGGTAACTCATTGGAATGTACTCTTGCTGGAGTAACTACAGATTCAATTCATTTGTTTTTACAATACTGACAAAATAAATGTTCAAAAGTCATTAACTTATTATTCCATATTCCCAAAAGTTCAATGGTTAGGGGAAACTTCAATTTTGTCTCTTTGATGATATGTTCTATGACAGAGCTTTTTGTTACAATACCCTGTCTTTTCTTTCCTGCCCCACCCCCAACATGACATAATGATAAAATGACCTAGTGTTAGAATGAATCTGAACTGCAAATCCATTGCCTCATATAAAGGAGATAAAGAAAGATTTAGAATGTGTGAAAGAAATATTTCTGAAAAAGAATAATGTGCCCACTTATGGCAGCTGAATATTTTCTCAGATATGTGGACTATTCCTTGGTGTACAACTCCTATGACGAAACAAATAACCCCTTTAAATCAACTTTGTTTTCTGGTGATCACCAGTTGTATGTTTCTCATGTCCCTAGGTCAAAAATCTTTTGGAAGGAAAACATGTTTACAAAGGTACCATGAACTTTTTAAAAACACTAGTTCCAAAATAGCTTATAGCAAATTTAAAAAAAAAAAAAAAAAAAGGGAAAAGGTAAGACAAAAGGGAAAAACAATCAGCTTTTTGTGGTATGTTTGTGGCCATATCCCTGAAGTCTACACAAATTGCTCTCTATTTACAATTGCACTCAGCATGTGCTTGACAGACAGAATGGATATTTTGAAGAGGCAGTAGCTAATTCATAGTGAAGTGTTGATGTGCAGGGTCCCAGACTGCTGCTTATGAAATTAGTAATATTGGAAATCAAAATCAGACTAAATGAGATATGGAAAGTGAAGAAAACCCAGGAGACCGCATAGATGCTATTACTGTCATAGCTAGTTTCTTCCATCCACCCTTCAGTGCACTGTATTCCCTTTCTCTCCCRAAGAAAATCAGATGAGAACTACATATTCAAACTGAACATCCAAAAGACTGTAAAACACAGATGTGCATTTCTTTGTGTGTATATACATACACATTCTACTTGAGAGCTATATTTCTCTTCAGTGTCACCTTAGAAATTTAAGACATAACTTACCTTATAGTATAATCCCTCAGACTATGAGTCTTGCTCACATTGACACAGATGCATAATAGTGTATGCTATAATTAATCATATGGAAATATGGAAATTAGCATGATATAAGTCACTTGTTATTTAGTTTCTTAACGATATGATAAAATCATCAAGAAATAAATATAAAATACAAACTCAGAAAATATACTTCTGCCCACAAACATTAGTTTTCTGTACATTCCATTCAAAAAGACCATCCCTACAAGTAGCCATAAGCATTGATTGCTGACTATTCCAGAATACTTTGAATTAATCAACATATGTTGGAGTTGACAAAATGAAAGTTTTATGCGTGGTTGCTGGGGCCATGTCCCAGCTTCTCCTATCTATGTCTTATTTACACTTCTAAAATAGTTGGTCTTGCATCCATTTAGAAATGAAGTACAAAAAACCTAAGCTTCTGCATTTTTGGCAATTTAAATTTCTGTTGGGATTTAATCTGCAGGAACATATCAATTACAAGACCAAAAATACAGCCTTCAGTTAATGACAAGAATTGTAGTTATGTTAGAGGTCTACATGAAAAGAAAGAAAAATACAGCTGCCATGTCTTCTGTATATACACAACTTGAGGTTGTGAACTCGAGAAAGAAATAACTGGCACATAGTTTGTGTATATATGACAGATAAAGTCATTGCTTTTTTTCCACAGTGTCTCTTGAATTTGTCAACATCACTTCATATCTGCCCTTAACCGTATCAGAAAAGTCATCTGGATGATTAAGCTGAACAAAAAGTTCAGTGTGGATGATAAATAGCTGACGACAGGGTGTCTTAGAAGCAGTCAAAAAGTAATTTAGAGGTTAATTCCTTAAATTCTTATTCTGAGAAGCATGTTCCTATTTTATTCACAAAGCAGAAAACATCTCTTTGCACTGAACAGGATGATCATTAGATGAGGTGGTATATCAGCTGAAGATGCTCTACTATGTCTACTGACCCAAGGAACCATTAAGCAGTAGCATAGTTCCAGGAAACCAGAGAAATCTACAGATACAGAACCTTGCTTGCTCATAGACAGGTTAAAGTCAGTGAACACACCTGGTTTCAGTGTTTGCTCTTAGCTGCAGAAGAAATTACTAACTTCAGCTGCAATAGTCAATCACTACCATTTAACCCTACCTCAGAATTCAGATATGAGTTCCCACGTTCAGCGTGCTATATCAGRGTTAATAAAGACACAAGAATTCTTCTACGACAATATGCACAGAGCTACATCTGTCATTCTAAAACCATTGCTGAATCAGACATACTTTTGTGTCTGAGGACTCTAAAGCCATTACCACTAGCAATCAAGTGCTAGCTTTCAGTGATATTTATGTTATTGCAAGTTTAACTTCTAATTAATCAGCTATACAAATATATGTTACATGCAAAGACTCTATGATATTTACCTACCAAGGCATTTTGGAATTAATTTAATAATTACATTACTTCTTTGAAATTTCTTTGAAATCTCACTATTAAAAGAAAGAAACATTTTTCTTGCATTAATGTTAAGTCAGAATGTCAAGGAAATCTCCCTGCTCTAGTATGCACACAAATAGTATAACTTATTTAATTATTTAGAAAAATAATATGTGATAAAGG
Source organism: Eudromia elegans (assembly GCA_003342815.1). Lineage (NCBI taxonomy): Eukaryota > Metazoa > Chordata > Aves > Tinamiformes > Tinamidae > Eudromia > Eudromia elegans. Next base: position 366,567 of record PTEX01000130.1, on the reverse strand, counting down.
AATTTCATAGAATATGAAAAAATATTGTGAATGCAAGATCAGTATTTTTGAAACACAGAAAAATGAAGATTTGTAATAAGTGTTTAGAGCATTTTATTTGATAGCAACCATCTGAATTACTCTTTTACCTTCATGAAGTATTGATTTCTGTTTCACTAATGCACAAACGGAATGGAGAATGTTCAAGCAGCAATACATCCTAGTGTGCTTTAAGAATAAAATACAAGGAAATTATATGATTGGAAGAGTAACATAGATAATTTCTTGCTACTCACATACATGCAACTGTGATACCACCTTAATTAGAAATTAATTCTAAAACTGATCTTAAAATTAATCTTAAATCTTAAAATTAATATGCAATGTCTGTGCACTGTTTGTGAATATACTAGCTGAAGATGTTTTATATCCTTCAACTTTCTGGAAACATCACTGTAATCCTGTGTCAGTCTTAGTGACTACACGGGCATGTTCAAGGTAGCTTTTTCCTAATTTGTTAGGTTTGCAAGACTGTGAGCTTGTCTATGTGTGTTGTTTTTTCCTCTTATATGTAAATCTACCTTCATACTAACAGTGGGAAAAGAAGGATTCTCAAAAAGGAAGACTCCTTTAGAAGTATTTCAGATGTATAAAAGAATGAAGGACTAGTTCATCATTATTATTATTATTATTGTTGTTGTTGTTACTATTATTTTCTTCACTGCAGCAGAGCAAAATACCTACTTAATGAGAACCTTTTTTATTTCCTTGATGGATTTTGGATCACAGAATCAGAGAGCAATGATACAGCATAATGTTTATTGAATATTCAGTATTTTTGTTGTTTTGCTATTGCTGAAAGTAACCTTCGAATTTCCCAGTCGTCTGTATCACACGTGCTCTGATTGACTGCTCTTGCGTTTTACATAGACAACAATAAATTTGGAGATAGCATCTTCTATAAATAGATCTAAGTGAAGCATCCARGAATACCTTTACCACGAAACCTTTGACTGACAGTGCCCTGTTTATGATGAGAAGCAGTTATTTCTCTGCCTCTTATGTAGCCTTCTGCTCTGTGAGGGGAAAGCATTTACTCCAAAGGAGTAGATGTGGAGTATCTGAACACAGTAAAAGTACTATCACTTTATGGTCCTATGCCACAAAATGTATTTGATTATTCACACCATGTCCTTAGCTTGCTTAGTTTTTCTTATCATTGTTCATTACTATATTTTAAGGAGCAGTATACAAAACAAGAAACTTAAGGAGATCCTTGACCTCAGGCACCAACAATCTAGCAGGCAGAGTTCAAGACAGAGAAATTTGCCATTGGGAGTTTTTAGAAGGTAGCTATTTTTGGTAAAATATTATCTATCTATGATTGTCTATAAATGACAGATTCTATTAAGTTTCAGTTAAGATTCAAGTTTCAATTGCTAATGTTACCTGGCCTTTTTATTGTCTTAAATACTTTTCTGGCTATTATTTTATATACTCTAAAATGCCTCAAAACATTCTGTGTCTTTAACAATGTTTTTTCTTTCTCTTGGCATTCTGGACTGATTTAGTTTTCTTTTTTTCACCTCATGACTATATGAGTCTTTTCAAAAGTTTCAATCCTGAAAATAAAATGAGGGAAAAAAACCCTAAATTTAAAGCTGTCTAATGGCAGAATCTCCTGTGGTGCAACCAAAACCAGCTTTTGTCTATTATAGATGTGATTATTCTGTAGTAACATTGAACAAGCTTTTGTCCTACTCTTTATAACCAAATTTTATGCTATATACATATGTATCATTGCATAGCACTCATACTTGAGGCTAAGTATATGTTCCAGTCTGATGCAGCTTGAGAAGTATTTCCATGAGAGCTACTCATGTTCTGGAAAATTTTTGGACCATTTCCTATAGATAAAGTTATTTAGTGCATTAAGGAGAATTTCAGCTAAATGAAGCCACTACAGTACAAATTATTTTTAAAAACAGGAAAATGCCTACTTTTCCTCCAAGTTCCACTGAGGTAGAAGCTTAAGCTGTGTAAAAAGTAAAAAGTGGTGACTGAACAGGGACTGCAAAGGTTTAATTTGTTCTATTAGCCATTGTAAATTCTACACTTTGAACAAAAAGTGATTGAAAGAAAATCCACATTATTTTCTGAACAGCACTAAGAAAATGATTGGATTTTCAGCTTAATCTGAAAGCCAAGCAAAAACACGTTATAGATCTATCCAAAACTGTCTTCATTTTCTCATACAAATTTAAATCCAGGAATAAAATAAATTGATGCTTATCTCTGGTCTTCAAAAGTAGTTGGCATTTATTGAGTTTTTGCATTTCCATTAAAAGTACTTAGAAATAAGGAGAGGCAATATATATATATACATGTTTTCAATTTTATAAAGGATTTTCTTTTAGTTGCAAATTAAACTGAATAAATGTCCTACTTCTGAAACTATACCTGTTTAGTTTTTATATGGATGAGAAAGTCACTTGAAGTGAACAAACCTAGAACACAAAAAGATCTCATATGATGAGCAACTTAGGTGTTTAGAGTACATTAATGGATGCTAGTCTCAGGTTAGTCTCAGACCTAGAGCTGKTTTTTTTGTTGTTGTTTTGTTTGGTGGGTTTTTTTGGGTTTTTTTTTTGTTGGTTTTTTTTTGGCAGAGACTGGAAAAGATGATGATAAATATTTCTACCCAAAGTCAACAGTAAACATAGCAATTAGCTAACTGCGAGTTTAACTTTCTTTTCTTCTAAAATAAATTTGCCCTTAAGCTCCAGTGAGACATAGTGAAACACTCTAAAGGAAGTCCCTCTTCCTTCAGAGTCTTCTATTCAGTAGATTCTCCACAGTAAACTACAAGCTGTTCAACCAACACATCAGTCAGTTTCCTGGCATATTTCAGGTGTCATCAATCAAAGGAAATATTAATGAGGAGAGTACTGGTAGAAGTAATCTCTCTTCATAAATTAACATTCTTTAATTGATTGTAAAATATATTCTATTTAATACTCATGAGTATTCAGTCTTATTTTTTCCTGTATCTTGTATTTTTTCCTAAATTAAAAAATAAAACAAAACTTAAATAGTTAACTACAGAGGATTCAGACTAGAGAAAGATATGATGCTTTAGAAAAAGTTAATCTGTTCTTGTCTGAAATGAGATAAAGATTTTGGATGATTAGCAGCTATAAAAATAATTAGCAGGTAGACAGAACTACATAGAATCATAGATTTCTAGTTGGAAATTATTATCACCACCATACATGTAAAAATGGAAAATTATGGCCACTGATTTTCATTGTTTAAGCTGATTCTGGCTTTAAATGTTATACTATAAAAGGAAAATACGGCTGATAAAATTGCATGGAAATGAAATATGTAAAAAACGTTATTATTTCTTATTTGGACCAATCATTTCTCATTTTGTTCAATCAAAAACAAAATATTCTTTCACAATTAAAGTCATCTAGGAATTGTTTATTTTGAGTTTTCTGTCTATATATAAAATCTAATGTCTCATCTGAAAATAGATGAAAAGTGCCACTACACTATTAATGACCAGCAATTAATACACCAGAATATACAAATTCATATTTCCAGAAAGATTAACATTAAGGTTTAAGAGTATCAATTTAAGATAGATCTCATTGCAGTCTAAAAATGCTGATGAGTATTATGATAAAGTAGAGCATTAAATGGCAAAGTTACTTTAAATTCCAAATTTTTTGTAATAATTTCATTGGAGAGGTGATCCCTGTAGGCAGAGAGAGGCAATACAACAACTATATTGATGTACAAGCATATGTAACGTGGTACATATATAAGTGAAAGCAGGAGGTAAAAATTGTAAACTTTAGATGAGTTTAAATATGATGCAATACATCTTACTGAAAAAGTATGCATAGGCAACCTTAAACATACCAAGATGTAAATTAGAATCAATAGTCTAAAAATGCTTCAAAACAGTTATCCATTTTTTGATTTAGTAAAAAGCAGGAAGATACTAAACAAAAATTGTCAAAAAGAATATTTTCAAAAAAGTCAGTGAGGAAAACCTCTCACTGACTTAGACACAGGCATGATTTCACATACAGGACCAAAATGAAAAAAAAAAAAAAATTTAAGAATTTATTTAAAGTAGCTTTTTTGTCAGAGAACAGAAGTCTGTTAAATTTCACTGAAGTGAGGGGTCTAATGACAGTCAACATCCATGAGTATTCATAAAAAAACAAATGTAGCATGTGACTTCCACTATATGGCTTACATTAATTCAGTTTATCTCAACAAACATCAGTACCTTGTGATACACAGCAGAAACATGGAATAGACAAGCACAAATAAATAAGAATTATGGTTCTCCTGAAAGAGAAAAAATTTTCCCCAGATTTTGAGTTTCTCTGACACAAATAGAATTTGAGTAGTTCAAAAGCAATGTCTGTTTAAACATAAGGAAAGATGGATCTGAATGTATTTGTGGATCAAATTTTAATGCAGTTCAGTCTTTCAATTTATGGCTCTTAGTTATTAAAACTCCTTTCTCTTGTGGATTTATCTAAATGCGGTTTATTTGGTTAAATGATTTTTTTTTTTCAAAATCTGAACAGTTAATCCAGGTTGTTTTCAAAATACTTTCAAGAAACCTTAATGTAGTAAAAAAAATCCTCTATATTAATGTAGTGTGAAGTCACATCCATACTACTGATACTTTTCAGTATGATCCTAATACATTTATCATAGAATGCCTAGGGTTGGAAGGGACCTCTAGAAGTTATCTAGTCCAACCCTCCTGCACACGCAGGGTCTCCTAGAGCATGTGGCACAGGGTGGTGTCCAAGCAGGTTTGGAAGATCTCCAGAAAAGGAGACTCTACAACCTCTCTGGGCAACCTGTTCCAGTGCTCTGTCACCCTCACTGTTAAGAAGTTCTTTCTCAAGTTCCTGTGGAACTTTTGGTGMCTCAATTTGTGGCCATTTCCTTTAGTTCTATCACTGGCCACCACTGAGAAGAGGCCAGCCCCATCCTCCTCACGCTCTCTCTTGAGGTGTTTATACACATTAATCAGGTCCCCTCTCAGCCTTCTCTTCCGCAGGCTGAACAGGCCCACCTCTCTCAGACTTTGCTCATAGGGCAGATGTTCCAGACCCTTAATCATATTTGTAGCCCTGCGCTGGACTCTCTCTAGCAGCTCCACGTCCCTCCTGCACTGGGGAGCCCAGAACTGCACACAGTACTCGAGGTGTGACCTCACCAGGGCTGTGTAGAGGGGCAGAATCACCTCCCTCAACCTGCTGGAGACGCTCTGCTTAACACACCCCAAGATCCCATTGGCCTTCTTGGCCACAAGGGCACCCTGCTGCCTCATGGTCAACTTGCCATCCACCGTGATGCCCAGGTCCCTCTCTGCGGGGCTGCTCTCCAGRAGGTCGCTCCCCAGCCTGTACAGGTGTCTGGGGTTATTCCTGCCCAGGTGCAGGACCCTCAACTTGCCCCTGTTGAATTTCATAAGGTTTCTCACACCCTATTTGTCCAGTCTGTCCAGGTCCCTCTGGATGGCAGCGCAGCCCTCAGGGTTGTCAGCTATTCCTCCCAGTTTGGTGTCATCAACAAACTTGCGCAGGGAGCACTCCATCCCTTCATCCAGGTCGTTAATGAATAAACTGAACAGGACCRGACCRAGRACTGAGCCCTGGGGGACACCACTAACCACAGGCCTCCAGCTGGACTCAGCACCACTGATTACCACCCTCTGAGCCCTGCCAAGCAGCCAATTCCTAATCCACCTCACTGTCCATTCATCTAACCCACACTTCTGGAGCTTGCCCAGGAGGATGCTGTGAGGGACAGGGTGTCAAAAGTCTTGCTGAAATTCAGATAGATGACATCCACCGCTCTGCCCTCATCTATCCATCTAGTCACCCCATCGTAGAACGCTATCAGGTTAGTCAAGCATGATCTCCCCTTGGTGAATCCATGCTGACTACTCCTGAGCACCTTCTTCTCCTCCATGTGCCTGGAGACAGCAGCCAGGATGACCTGCTCCATCACCTTTCCAGGGACAGAGGTCAGGCTCACTGGCCTGTAGTTGCCCGGCTCCTCCTTCTTGCCTTTTTTGAAGACCAGAGTGACATTGGCTTTCCTCCAGTTTTCCGGCACCTCCCCCTTTCTCCAGGACCTTTCCAAGATGATGGAGAGTGGCTCGGCTACGACATCCGCCAGCTCACGCAGCACTCTGGGGTGCATCCCATCGGGGCCCATGGATTTGTGGATGTCGAGTTTCCTCAGGTGCTCTCTGACCCAATCTGCCTCTAATTGGGGCAAGTCTTCCTCTCTCCAGTCCCTTCTCATTTCTCTAGGGTCTGGGATACTAAAGGGCTGCTCTTGAGAGCTGTCAGCCCTATCTGGGCTCTATTTATCATAGAATTTTGATCAGAACACAGTATTTCTGGTAATTAGTTTATCAAAAACTACACTAAAATAGCTTTTTATGAGAAAGCTGTTAGAACTGAAAGTCAATACTACAGACTGAACCAGTATGACAACAAACATCCTGGCTAGATCGCTCTGCCAGTTCGACTTGTTGAGTGGCCATTGAAAAAGTTCTGCTCCTTCCCTGCCAAAACCTTCCCTGCCAAGTTGAAACCTGGTTTTATGGAACGTGATGATTACCAGTTCTTCAAGTCTACCTCTAGACTGCTGCGCTGAATGAGGAATCACTGTAGAGATTATGTATTGCCATAATAAACTTCACTTGCATCACACCATTATACAGACTGCATGTTGACCAACATACTATCAATATACACCAACTATTCATAGAATCATAAAATCATAAAATCACTAAGGTTGTAAGGGACCTTCAGAGATCATCTAGTCCAACCTCCTTGCGCATGCAGAGTCACCCAGAGCACATTACACAGGATTGCGYCCAAGCGGGTTTTCAGTCTCGACAGAAGGTGATTCCACAACCTCTCTTGGTAACTTGTTCCAGTGCTCTATCAGCCTATCAATATATAAATTTTTCCTTAAGTTCCTGTGGAACTTTTGGTGCATTGGTTTGTGGGCATTTTCTCTTGTCCTCTCTCTGGCCACTGCTGAAAACAGGCTGCCCCCATCCTCCTCACTTAGAGTATTTAGAGTATATAACACACTGATCAGGTTCCCTCTCAGCCTTCTCTTCTTCAGCCTGAACAGACCCAGCTCTCTCAGCCTTTCCTCTTAGGGCAGATGTTCCAGGCCCATTAATCATCCTCGYAGCCTTGCATTGGGCTCTCTCCACGTTGCTCTTTTATTGGAGAGCCCAGAACTGGACACAGTTCTTCTTACCAGGCCTCACCAGGGCATATTCATTTCTTGTTTTTTTTCTCCATACAGTGATGGAGATAGTCACACACCAGAAGCACACTGTGCGCTTCCTAAAGTAGTAACAAACCATGGATCATATCTCACAACGTCTCCCAACTTACTGCTGCATTCCACATCTCAGAGGGATGCACATCTCTATGCAACATGCTCTAGGTGTCTCTGCTTTAGCAGGAGGGTTAGACCAGATAATATCTAGAGGCCCCTTCCAACCTCAACCACTCTGTGATTTTGTCATCTCATTACTGTCCCAGGTATCTAGCTAATTACAACCAAAGAGAGGCTTAAAAGAAATCTTTAAAAATTAGGCAAGGCGACAAAACACTACAAGCAAAACTGACATCATAGCCACAAAGTACACCTGCCCTGTGACCAAAAGCATTTGATGACACTGACTAAACCTGAAGTTTGTATGAAATGTACTTCCTTAACTTCACTAAAAATGTTATTAACTGAAGTGGAACATATAAAGTTATTTTAGCATTTTGAATATCAAACTATTGTAAATAAATATTACATTTCTTCACAATAATTTAAGCTGATCTCTACAGTTGTTTAAATTGGATTTGAAAGGTAACAAAATAATCTTGGGGGAGGAATCATTTTAAGGAAATTTAATTAACACAAAACAATAATAACTTTTCCTAAATGCATTTCTAAAATCTTATTGCTAAGAGACTGACCTTTTATTTTGCAAGAGATTTTAAGTCAATTACAAATAATGGCCACTTGTATCTGAAATAAAAAAAAAAAAGGCATTTTGTTAAAATGATTTTTAAAGCATTTATTTCCTTAAAAGTTTCAACAATTAAGCAGAACTAAAATCATTTAAAAATGAAAATTGTGTCTTAGTAACAAAAATGTGTAATTAAATCATGCCCAAGGGTAAAATCTCTGTCAGAGAAATACCAGCAGACAATTGCCTCTCTTGTGTCCAAGAAAGCAAGGCTTCCATTAACTGTTGGCGAGAAAAGAATGGCAGAAAGAATCATTATAAACTTCATAAATAAAATTGTTCTATAATGCTGATAAAAGAGAAAAGTGTTAATATGCCATTTTCTGATCCTGTACTGATCCATTTTGCTATGCAAATAATTAATGCATTTTGGGTAGGTATCATAAACATAATATTATAACGTCAACAATTTCAATCTACTGATCTATGTATCTTTCAGTCAAGCATCATACTGTACAAGAGAATTTGAAAGCCAAAACACACAATACTATTGAGAAAGTTGTGATCATTGCTTTTGGACCTGAATTGTTTGCAAGGATTGGTTTCCTATTACGTAATACCTTAATTCTCTACTTCCACCTTATGGGATAAACAAGATGTGGAGAACATTAACACATGAAATAAAAACACAGAATAAGCCTCTTTTGTATAGACAAAAGGAAGGAAAGGAAGAGATCTGTGACATAGCACAGCTTTTAGCTATTACTCTTAAAATGACCACCTTCATAATTACCTTTTATTCTTTCTTTCTTTTTTTTTTTTTTTTTTTTTTTTAATTTCCCATATAAAAAGCCCTGGAAATCTCCTCCTGGTTGCACAATGTATCTCGTAAGTATCCTGTATTCCCATAATTCCTGTAGGAAGGCTACATTCAGCTAAACCTATCTTACACTGCAATTTCTTGACAGATGCTCAAACCATTGTTATTCTCAAGGTCAGGTTAATCTGTCAGTTTCAGGCATTGGGAAATGTATCATATCTGATCGAAGAACTTATTTCATTACATTGTTCTCAGCTCTAGAGGTATATTGCTGTAGTGCAGACACACACTTCCCCCAAATCACTTATCCATTACTGTAACTATTTCAGAACTGCAATCTCTTTGAATTCAAAGGCACAAGATCCCTTTGCCTGAAATACATCATTTCCTCACTCAGATCTTTTTTTCAGTTAATACTGAATACCAAAAAGGAACTTCTAAATGCATTCAGCTAAATAATGTGCCATTTTGAAAGCACATATTCGCTTTTAAATTATCAGCACATGCTAGTGCAAAAATGAGAGAGGAAAAAGAAATCCTTCTGAGCACATTAGAAATATTTACACGTTTTTCTCAAGCATGTTAGGTATTCAGATACTGTCAGTATGAAAACTGCTCTGAACTGCTGTCACTGTGTTGCATATTTGCAGCTTATGAATAAAATCTTAAATACCTCTATATTAATGGGACCAATATTGTCAGACCAGTAGCATAATTTAAGCTCTTTTTTAGTGATTTAGCTATTTAGAGCACGAGCATGCCTCACAAACAGAAGATTTATTACTGAAAAAATATAATATTTAATTTAATTGTACCATCTTTTTATGCAGTTAATTTACAATTCACTTTGAAAAAGCTTTGAGCAAGGCAAAAATATCATGTCCAATTTGGGTCAATGTGTTACACACATTTGGTAGTAATTGTCATCAAATTTTTTGTTTGGCAATTATTTCACTCTGTCTCAGAAATATACCTCTCAAAAATGATAAAGATAAGGAAAATCCCAGGTTTCTTCCATGATCAGAATCATCCTTGATTGTAATACATGATTTGTGATACATCAGACGCTAAGTCAAACTAAAAGGGGGTCTTTGGGATTGTTTTCCTCTCCACTAGCACTGCAGCTCACCTACTGGAATCATCTTATGAAATTACATATAATCAGTTCTTTGGCATTGCAGGGGGTTGCTGACATTGATACCACTTCTTTCTGTTCAGTTCTCTTAACTTGGTAGCTGAGTTGTTCTTTCCTTAATTCTCTCCTGCTTTCACAAAGACTGGCTCAAAATGTCAAAGTCATTTAGAAAAAAGCAGGAAAGGCCAGATAAGTGTTTTGGTGACCAGGCAAGATTAGGCCATTCCTGTGGGTAGCTAATTGCACAGGTCTGTGASCTGTCCAAATGACACTGGTCTATACAAATTTAGCAAAGAATATGTAAGTAAGAGAAATAAGTGCCATTTTGTAGAGTTGTGGATCAATTTTGCTTCCTAAAGAGTTAGTAGAAGTTAGAAGAGTTTATCTGTTCTAAAGAGTTCATAGAATCATAGAATCATAGAATGGCTAGGGTTGGAAGGGACCTCTAGAGGTCATCTAGTCCAACGCCCCTGCACACGCAGGGTCCCCTAGAGCATGTGGCACAGGGTGATGTCCAGGCGGGTTTTGAAGATCTCCAGAGAAGGAG
>PTEX01000130.1:329700-354923 GCA_003342815.1 Eudromia elegans | reverse complement strand
CTGCTCCATCACCTTCCCAGGGACAGAGGTCAGGCTCACCGGCCTGTAGTTGCCTGGCTCCTCCTTCTTGCCTTTTTTGAAGACTGGGGTGACATTGGCTTTCCTCCACTCCTCCGGCACCTCCCCCGTTCTCCAGGACCTTTCCAAGATGATGGAGAGTGGCTCGGCTACGACATCCGCCAGCTCACGCAGCACTCTGGGGTGCATCCCATCAGGGCCCATGGATTTGTGGGTGAGTTAGAACAGATAACAACAAAATAAAAAAAGATAACAAATAACAGATAATAACAAAAGAGAAACACCAAGCACAGCAACGGTTACATCATTTGATGGAGTAACAAAACAGCTGAAATAAGTTACAGCTAGCTAAATCATTTTACTCAAAACTTGTGACTAAACCTCAGTAAAATCCATATTGCTTGGATATTCCTCAGAATTAGAGCCCAAGATAAAGTTCATTTGAATATGCAGTTCAGAATCTCCTAGCCAAGTGATGATGCTTAACATGCTCCGGAATGATCTATACTTTGGCTCTGAAGCACGAGAAAATGTAGTAAAATACACTTTTTGAAATAAGTGCAGCAATTTTTCCTTTTCTATTCAAACATCTCCAACATTGTGATTTATGCAGAGAACAGCTAGTAAAAGAATTCTGTAGCACTGCCAATGTATTAGCTGATGCTGAAGCAAATACAAGAGAGAGGAAAAGGATTCCCAAACAAAAGGCCTTTGAATAAAATGCATAAAAAGAGAGAGATTAAAAAGTACAATAAATATGGAAAAGAGAAATTTTATAGGACACGGATAGAAATGTTCAAATTCAGTATTAACTCCTAAAAACTTCTTTTTACTTTTCCACTCTCCTAATTATGAAAAATTAAGAACTGAAAGAAAATGTTTACAAAGTGTAACAACGCTGTATACTTGTAAAATCCTGGTTATTATAWATATGATATATACAATCAAAGTACAGACATGATTTTAAGCATAACTTTAAACAAGCTTATTGAATTAGCAGACATATCTTCTTTCTAAATTATTTGTAATTCCAAATTTATAGAATTCCAAATTTTTGACAATCTGAAATAGCATTTTGATTTTCTTTATCCCCTCTTTTTTATTTAAAACAGTATTCACATTCTAGTATTCACCTAACCTCATAATGCTAATAAACAGAATATATATTTAAAATTGGTTTTACAGTCTTTACATATAGCTAGTGAAAGAAAATGAAAAAGTTCTCAGCCAAAGAGTGTTCCCTGTGTAAATGAACTGAAGGAAATCAAACTGGGTTGTTGATTTGTTTTTTCTCTTTAATGTAATCTCTTAGAGAGAGCTCATCTAATGAGTCAGAGAACTTAGTCATGTCTCAGATGCCAAGATTTCATCAAAGAACAGGGATCTAACAAAAAGGCCTTTGGCTAAATTGAATTTTTGGGTTGCAGGCTGTTTGCTGTTGCTGTTTTCAGTCTGAACTTTGCAAATCTTGCCTTGAGCAGCAGTTTGTAATTCCCATAAACAGTCTATGACAGTGCTCACAGGACAGCCTTTCCAGGAAACACAGAGTGTGTTGAGGGGGAGGCCAGGAAGGACTGACTGTGCTTGAAAGTTGGTTTTGGTCATAGAGTTTCCTGTGATTTAGTATTTTAACTATGACTATGTTATTGTCGTCTTGTTGTTTTTATAAAGAAGAAATCTGTTTAGCATTCTCAGGGCTTGAGAAAAGACAGGGCTTGTCCAAAGACAAGCATTCAATTTGCATCAACAGTGTATGAAAAAAAAAAAAAAAAAGAAAAACAGACAAACAAACAAAAACCCCACAATCAGAAAATGGAAGCATATACATCTTTCTATAACATCACTGTTCATAATCATGACCACATCATCTTCCAGAAAAAAAAATATATATTCTTAATGTGCAGAGTCATAATTATACAATAAAATCATTGGCTGTTGACAGAAGCGAAGATTTTTAAATATATGTTTCCAAATAAGCCATTCCCAAGAAACTTAAAAGTAGTCACATGTAACTAGTGATCTAGACTTACAGGTTAGTTTAAAAAGGGTCTGGATCCTCTGGATGCTTTCAAAAGTCAGAAGACTTTGTACATAATGCAAGATCAATGCAGTCCTAAGGAAATCAGGAGATAAGCAGCTCTTTATAGGTCAAAGCTTATAGTTAATAAAAGACAAACAATGAATATATCTGATCTACTAGAATAGCTCATTGTGAGCATCTTGGTATACAAAGACAGACAAAGTAGAGCACATCTCCAGCCCCAGACATTTGTTTGCAGCCTCCTGAGTCTCATAAAATTCTGATAGACAGGAAGCCCTCAGGAGGAGGATAAATAAGGAGACAAGTGCGTACATTTTCTTCATCTTCCCTAGCACAGCACATAAGCGGCAGAACGGCAGGTTCACTCCTTGGTATATATATATATGAGCAATACTAACCGATACTAATACGAGCAATATAACCTTGGCAAAGAATAGGAAATGAGACTATCATATCACTAGTTTGATTTTTCAGTTCTAGGAAGCATTTGAATACCTTGCTCTTTCTAAGACTCTGTCCCTGATCATTATCCAAACAATAGCTGAAGAGGAAAACTAATTTCCTCAATCCCAAATCCAAGTGGTTCCTGAAATTGTAAGTACTCTTCTGCAGTTAACTGGAGTATGATTTAATCTTTAGGCTCTGTTAAAATGTGAACAGATTTCACATTTTTAAGGAGTCTTCTACATCAACAAAGATTGAACTGCATGACTGGAATGAACAGAATTGGATTTAGACATTTCTAGCGAATTATGTTAAATTGCTAGCAGTTAAAATGAAGCCTTTTTATTAAAAATATAATTAATACTTAGGTTTGTATTTAATATGTTCTAATATTATCAAATTTTGTATAGAAATGCATATTTGCTGAACATAGTTTTTCATGCAATATCAGTTGCACATATAAAATAATAATTCCATAGATATATGGCATTGTGATAATTTTGTTTTATGGTATAATTTTAATTGTCTTTTCTTGGTAAATCTTCTTTTGATATTCAAATTCTAAGAATATTAATTACTTATTGCCCGTATTAGCTTTAAATTAAGAATACATTATGCGGAAGTGTTACTATCACCTTCCACTTGATTTGTTTCATTATATCAGCTCAGTTTATTTCAGAATGCTGCCAAAAATGAAAACAAGTATTTAGGGAGGAATATGCTTATGAAAAGTGGTACCCTTTGAGATTGATATTTATTCATATTTTGAAATAAATTCTCTGCAAAATTAGAGATAGGCACTTGAAAGAAATGTAACCATTTCTCTTTTCCTTTTGAAGAGTTACTTGTACAGCTTTGAAGAGTTACTTGTACAGTACAAATAAAAAGTTTTGAAGATGCATGAAAGCCAAGTTCTACAATCAAGTGCACAGACAATATACATGTCAATGTAGATCAGTTACTTCAATTATTTCAGTTTGGGTATTCCGGAATACTTATACGGCCATTATCTTGTATTTCTTCCTAGGGAGGGCAAAAAGTTGCTTCAACAGCAGTAATTCATTCTGTGCATAATGACAATATTCTAATACAAAAAGCTTAGACAAACACACAAAACTGCCTAGATACTTAACTGAAACTCTTCTGGGGTTCCTTTTCTGATATCATTGAAAATACACACTTCTGCTTTTCAAAAACTTGAAAAACTCTACAGGTCAGTGCACCAAAATCAAGTTAGATTTTGCAGCCCACTGAGATCTGAAAAGCTCACTGAATGGAGACACTGACAGAGTACTTGCAAAATAGAAAAGCAGAGGTATGATATATCAACCAGTATTGCCCTACTTGAGTTGAGGCATTTGAATAAACATCAGTTATATCATCATCACAGTCCTCAGGAAGGAATAAGTGAATGTCAATAGCAATGTACAGAAGTATGTTCATATATCTCCCTCCATATACATCTGTGCATCCTAGTCCTTATTACCCSCCTCTTCCACAAGTTATCATTTCCTCTAATCTTTAGCTGCTCATGCAACAGCTCTCCAAATTTCTAAACCTGATAGAAGAAAAAAAGTAAAGTGCAGTGGAAAACAAAAAGTGATAAGGAGCACATGGCCACAGTTACTATAGCAAGAAGAGAATGTTGAACATAGGAAGAGACAAGGCATATGAGGGACTGAGTCCTCAGTAAAAGTCACTCTCACACCAGACCAACACTGGATATGTTCTTTTATCTGAACARTCCAATTTTGAATGTAGTTTCTTTAAGTGACAGTGCAACAGCAATATTATGGGCTATGGTGATGAAAGGGAAAAGAAGGACACTTTTGCCGGCTGTCCTTRAAGATGCAGTTCTAGGGATTTCAGTGTGGGAAGTTACAATAATTTTATATTGCTCCACACCCCTCTTCACTTGCCTTTGAAAAGACACTGGTTTTATCCACTCAAAGAGGAAAAGCTTAAAAGCTACAGCACCTACTACATCTCTAAGTTCCCACAGCTGCAAAGGTTTTGATTTCCAGCCATTAACATTAACTGAAAAGTAATCCCAATCCCAAAGGTGTATGTGTTTGGGGGGGTACTTTTTGTTTAAAATCACAAACTGTTTCTCAGTCCATTTGCCCTCCTGCACTCTCATTCAGCAATTATATGGCTAGATTCATATCATAACAGTACTAACCAAAGCTGAAATCTTCTGGATCACCAATTTCAGAGGCACCTGTTGTAGGCACCTGTTCTGGAGGTTAAAAAAAGAACAGCAACAACAAAAATACCAACACATAGCTTGACTTTGAGAGCCCATGCTTTGATATAAAAATGAATAGCTATGGGCAGAGGGGAGGAGAAATCCTGGAAAATGTGCAATTCTGGACTGCAGTCATTTGGAGACAATAAATGTGAACCCCTACTGTGACATTTTTATCGAGTCACATCTTTAGGGTARAACCACGCTTTAAGGATCACTTCTGAATGGTAAAACTGATCATCACATCATGCTAGATTGAGCCAGAATATAAGTTCCATGCTGGCAGCGCTCTGATTACATTGCTGTTCCTCTTACCTAGCTAACAGATGTCATTTTATGTCAGCAGGAGATTTTTTCCACATTCTCTGGCCTATTTACTAGTTCCAATTTGCATGTTGCCACTGGGCAAGGCATKCACAAATATTTGATGAGCTCTCATTGATAGGCTGCTGAAACTGTGATTTCCATGTCATTTGAGCTTAATATTGATTCAGCTGGGATCTGGTCAAATGTGAAAGTACTGCATAATACAAAAACACTTATTTAAAAAATGCATTAAAACAAAGAAAACAGTGGAAATCTGAGTCTCTTATTTCTTGTTTCCATATCAAACCACACTTTATGGACTACAAGAATTACCTCTCTATCTGTTTACTGGAAATCTAAATGTCAGCATATATTCAGGAGCCAATGTTATTRAAGTTTTTTATACTTGCACAAAACATCACTAAGATGATATCTCATTTCTCAAGGCACAAACGTCTTTGATACTTCCCTTCTCAGCAGGCAGTGGTTACTGTAATGCTGTTTGCTGAGATGTTAAACATCTTTCTGCTTCTATATTGGCTCATTCAATGCACAGATGCTCAGCTATTGACAAAAAGAAAAAACAAAACTGAACAATAGCCCCCAAACTATGGCAACATCTGTTCCCTGATTGTCAGTTCATCATAGGATTGATTTTAGCTGCAGGCMGTTCTCCTCAGTTGCACTCTGCTGAGCTGTCTGCATGAGGTGCTACTTACTATGTCTTTTAGCCATGCTGTTATCTACAGACTACAACATTCTCTTTATACTGACTACCGGAAATCTGAGACTGCACCATCACAGTGAGACATAACTCATAAAAATAATTTATACGCAGACATAAGAAAACTGTTTATATATCGCTAAGATTTTATTTGTGCTGGCACTCACCATGGGTTGATTTGTTTTAATGGGTCATTTTGGATATGGGCCTGATGGGAAGAGCCTATGGCTCTTCATGGCCATTCTTCCCTGATCTTTGTTGTTTTTTCGGTTGTTGTTATAGGTTTTATTTTAACCAGTCTTAATGTAACTGCTGAAGTTTATTGAGCTCAAACAGAATTTTAAGACACACAAAATTAAAAAAAAAAATCCCTTTCCCTACTTTCTTCCAAGGACTTTCACTGCATTCACTGTCTTCCTCTCAGGTTCTAGTTGTTTGGTTTTCAGTAACCCTCTGAAGCTTGCAAACTGGCATAACAGTCCATTCTGCTAAGCCCATACTGGGCACCTGCTCTAAAGSTTGTAATCGGCATTGCCACAGTCTTTCTGCTCCTCTCTTCCAAAGAGGTTGTTCCTTTCTATTTTTCTTGATTGTATTTGCATTGAATATAAATACCAACACTTAATTAAGAACTAAAAACAAATATTTTATGCTTCAAATTTATTTACATAACTATCAAGAAAAAAAAAAGACACTGTGGCTGAAAGGACACTGTGGTTGTAGTAATTCTTCCTGTCTCACGAAGACCTCTCTTTCAAGTTAAAGCTTACTGAAACCTACTGGAGAAAAAAATCTTCTTGTCAGGGATTTGTGCCATGTCCAAAGTATGCCTGCAACAGTACAAATCCCATGGGAATTATATGAGACAAGGAAGCTGATAAATCCTAGATCAGAGAAAGCTGAATTTTGGGGCTTTCTACGTTTTTGCACCATTCTTGTTTTGAAAGCCTCAATATCTGGGGATTCACATAAGCATAGGAAGATTACACAGTTCAGGGAGATGTTGTTAGCTTCAGGCTGCAGTATGAACTTAAAGGGGAAGAAAGAAAACTAGTTCTGAAAGAATGTGTCATACAAGCATGCCACTAAAAGGGCCAATTAARAGACTGTTTCTTTGCCCTGATTCCAGTCAGAATTACAATCTACAATATTTGAAATACTCCTGCCACCTGCCAAGAGAATCTGTCCATTGCACTGTATGCTTGTGAAGGATTAAAAAGGAGATGTCAACATTCTTATTTACATTTTGTCTCTTTTTTTTTTTTTTTTTGGTCATATAATTTTCAAATGTCCTTTCTTTTGTGAGAATGATCATATATCTTAGATTAGGTTACTGCCATGCATTTGGAATACTCCTTTAGTGTGCAGCCATTCAAAACAGTGTCCAAATTATATRTATATATTTTTAATGCTTACTCCTGCAGGCAAAAGGTATTTGTTTCTACAAAATTTCGACTCAGAAAAGACTTCCTGGTCTATATATTTCTGAATATTTTAGAAATATTTTGTACATTTATTTCTAGTATTTTGACCAACACTTTTAAGAAGGCTAATAAATATCTTCTGTGCAAGATTCATAATATTCAGGTTCAGTTTGACAGGTTTGAATATCTTCCAGTTCTTTTCATTTTTTTTTAACCTGATTCAGTAGTAGCAACACATTTTCATTGTCAGCCTTTCTGTGACTCATCTATTGCAACCTTTTTCCTTTGAAAGAAATCTGCATTTCACTTCAGTGATCTTCTGATAATAGATTCATTACATACTATCAGCCAGCTGTTGGGAGAGAGTGAGGATGTAGCAGTATTAAATTTCTGAAGTCTAGTAGGTAGAAGAGCTATTATAATAATGTCAAAGAAAAGATAATGTGTATATTTGCAGTCTTTCTTGAATATTTTGTTGAAACTCTAATTGCCATGTGATTTACTTTTGTTTCCTTTTTCACTCTTATTTCGACAGCAGACATTTTGTCATTTGGAATCAGTAGGAGTATGAGTACAAAACTGATTACATTGGCCAATAAAATWATGAAGATATACAGGCCCTTGGAGGATTAGTCTTTTCCAGAATTAGCTCTGATTTATTTTCCCAGCTTTAAGAGCCTTAGAGTTAGAAATCCTGCCCAAATGTACAATGCATTTTTCCAGTTTTAAGGAGGAAGAGCGCTCTCTTGCTAGATCTAAGAATGTGCAYGTACTCAGAACCTTACAAGGACTTGTGCTTGCAAAACCTAATGAAACTTAATCTGAAAGMTTACTGTTAACCTCTGTTAACATTTTGTCTTTTTGTCTTTTAATAAGACGTGTTTTGTCTTTTAATGCTTTTGTCCAGTTTAGAAACTAGTCAATGACTCATTAATCCTGCWTTGAAATAAAATCAAATTAAATTATCAAAGAACTAAATTGAAATACAACAGCACAACCAGAATTGAGGGTTTGAAGTTTCTAGTGAATGTGAAGGGCTGTCTGATGTGAAGGGCCTGGACTGAGATCTGGCCTTTGGCCATACACCCTTTGTAGGATGGACTCTTGCAAGACTCACAGTTAACAGCTGACACACAACAGGAAAAAGATGTATTTCAGACAAGTGTACTGATTTTCTGAGAACAAAGAATCCTGTTTGTCTGAGAACAGAGAATTTATTTTGAGTTGAAAAACCTTCCTGGAAACAAAACACATTCAATATTGCCATTCACTGAAAGAAGAATGACAGAATGGGAAATTCCAGATGTGCCACATGCTGTGTCTTACTGTGGTATCCTTCTAAGAAATATAAATCAGGACAATTTGTTGGTGGATATTGAACTCGTCTTCAGTTTCCTTAAAACTGCATATTTAATATACACAAATGAAGACAGATATTTTTTCCACAATAAATTAACAAAATTAAGGAAAAAAAAAAATCAAAAACCATTTTCCCGAGAAACATAGAAACTGTGTCTATTTTAATTTAACATGAACATGTCTGTGAGATTTAAGAAGTTCTCCTGTGAGAGCTTTCCCATCAGACATTCACTTTGATTACAAGTTTGTGAGATGGCAACATCTTAAGGGCAAGTGTAGGGTCCTGCACCTGGGCAGGAATAACCCTAGACATGCCTACAGGCTGGGGACCGACCTCCTGGAGAGCAGCCCCGCAGAGAGGGACCTGGGCGTCATGGTGGACGACAAGTTGACCATGAGGCAGCAGKGTGCCCTYGTGGCCAAGAAGRCCAATGGGATCCTGGGGTGCATTAAGCAGAGCGTCTCCAGCAGGTCGAGGGAGATGATTCTGCCCCTCTACTCAGCCCTGGTGAGGCCGCACCTCGAGTCCTGTGTGCAGTTCTGGGCTCCCCAGTACAAGAGGGACATGGAGCTGCTGGAGAGAGTCCAGTGCAGGGCCACAAAGATGATTAGGGGTCTGGAACATCTGCCCTGTGAGCAAAGGCTGAGAGAGCTGGGCCTGTTCAGCCTGGAGAAGARAAGACTGAGAGGGGACCTGATTAATGTATATAAATATCTCAATTCAGGGAGTGAGGAGGATGGGGCTGGCCTCTTCTCAGTGGTGGCCAGTGACAGAACTAGAGGAAATGGCCACAAATTGAGGCACCAAAAGTTCCACAGGAACTTGAGAAAGAACTTCTTAACAGTGAGGGTGACAGAGCCCTGAGACAGGCTGCCCAGAGAGGTGGTGGAGTCTCCTTCTCTGGAGATGTTCCAGACCCGCTTGGACACCACCCTGTGCCACATGCTCYAGGGGACCCTGCGTGTGCAGGAGGGTTGGACTAGATGACCTCTACAGGTCCCTTCCAACCCTAGCCATTCTATGATTCTATGACCTCAGAGGCTTTGAACATACACAAGTGCRTATCTATAATTACAAGAACGCAATATATAATTATCATTCAGTCCAATTATCATTTATTCGCTTTTAAGGCTGTATTACTGAGGTTAGCAGAAGGGATGGTACACAGTGACATTATTAATTGCTAAAATATGAATCAAATATTTGTCCTTTTCAATTTTCACTTGAAGTCAGCAGATAGACCAATCAGGAATTATAGTGGTAGGTTTAGATTACCTCTAGGTTTAGATTTCCTTGAGAAGTTATGGGAATCTAGATAATAAAATAATCAGATGGGCCCATCCAATTTTTACTTCAAAATAATTTATGATGAAAATACTAAAAGATTGAAAATGAATTTGAATAGATTTTTGAAACTGAGATAATTTAAAAAAATACAAAATRCATTTTAGCCACATATTTTCTTGATTGCTTTCTTCTCTTATTTACAAAGAAAACAAGATTTCCTTCAGAGTGTCTATCTTCATTTTGCACAGGAGATTTTACTACTTAAAAACACATACATATAAAAGTGTGTTGTGCACTGGGGAAATACTCATTCTTTCTAGATCTTAGTAAGATAGAATGTACTCTCAAATCTTTAAGTATAATATGATTTTTAATCAGGGTATTCAAAATTAGGAGTGGAATAAAAGACTGGTAATTAAATCTTATATCCCTATCTGATGCTGGTAACCCAAAGGTGGTGCTGTACCAGATGAAGCTCTCTGCCAGGACCTGGCACTCTGTGCATATCATGCCTGSAGTGGAGTTCACCAGCACTATGACCTTGAGTGCTACATGCTTTCTTAGAAGATGACAACACCTCTACTGTTGAGAGAAATGCTTGGCATCGGAAGGTGCTGCTTGACTCTCAGTGGAGATCATGCAGGTGGTGTGAACACCAGTGCAAAGCAGGAGCTGCATCCAGGCTCTGTCTTCATGGTTAGTCGGCAAAGTTTAGCCTATGGTCACAGGAGATGTGCAGCACAGCACGGGCCTGCACCTACCTGGGTATACTTGGCTCACTAACTCCTGCATAATCTTTGAACTGATATCTACCATTTTATTTCTGTATTACAATATTCTGTACTGTAAATATTGGATTTGGGAAACTATGGTGATGAAGGGTGCAGGGATATTTTTAAGCAAATAGATCTTTGTATTTCTACTAGAGAAGACTACAGGAGAAGATTTATTCTCACAAAATACATTTAAAACTTAGTTATATTTGCTTTATGAGTAACATTTTATCTTATTGTCACCAAGAATACACTGATTTCATTTTTCCTCTAGACAAATTATAAATTGAAATATCTGTTTATGTAAATCTAGAGCATTTGAAGACATATGCATATTGTATACAAAGGAGATATGCAGGCTTGATCTTGATTTTGTTACATAATATCAAATTGGCTTATACATCATCTAATTGCTAAAAAMCAGGAATTTTGGATTATTCTAATCATTAACTATGCATTGTTGGCTATGTCTGTAAAAACATTTATCAATAAACAGAAAAATAACAATTCAAAACAAGTAACATATAATAAAACAGAATGTGTTAAAATAAGTAAAATATATTTTGAGCTGAATGCGCTCATATGGCAGTAAGGAATCTAAACTTTAGAAGAAAGGTATATCATTTGATATACAGCCTAATAGAGGTAACACATTATTTTCTAACATAGATTTTGAAATGAAGGATCTRTCACACAAAGTAATTAATTTTGTCAGTATCATTAGGTTAAAGATGTTAATTTATTCTACTGAATTTAAAAGACAGTACTACTACACTACTTAGAAGAGGAAGAAAAAATGAAGAAGATAAGAACACACAAAAAGAACGACAAGCGCTTTTGAAAAATTATGGAAATTTATCTTTCAAATTATCTATTGTTTTACAGAAAATTATCACATTATTAACTACCTGAAAACTACAGAAAGATGTGAGTTTGCTTTTTTTAACAATGGTTTTAAATCAAACCAACAAATGATTTGATGCTGTCACTCCAACTCTTCAAAATCTCCTCTGAGCCAGCTCAAGAAAATCATTCAAAGAGCATGTAAGTTCCCAAACTTACCTGAATTTCTAAATCATTCAAAACTCTATTAGTAGTAACAAAGATGTGACCCTAAATGCCAATACAAATTCATGAATTTCTGTTAGTCTTGAAGCCACACACAGCATTTGAATTTCTGCCTTGATAATTCTACTGATTTTTGATGGTGCCTTTCTTTACTCACTACCATTTTTCTTTGGATTTTTATCATATTGTTTTAGCCAAAGCCAGTTTTGTTTTGAAGGATATGTTATGATATGCATGTGCAGTCACATGTGGAGAAGCATACAGCTTCATATGGATTTAACAAATTCCAAGCATTTACTGTAATAAGATTTGATATTAGTGAATTTTCTTTCTACGAATCTGTTCATATACAAGTCACTCTTAAGCAACTGCTAATCAGGTAAATGAGATGCAATGTTATTTGTTTCTTGGAGAAAGAAAAATATCTCCAATGATGCAATGTCTTGATCACATCTCTGTTTTTCTACTTTCATTGCTGAGCCACACAACTTTATGCCCTCAAGCAGAACAAAGCTTACCACCACACAGGTTAAACAGTTATATTAAAAAGAGGTCAGTTCTGACTGTTCCCCCGAGAAAGCCTGTTGTCACAATACTGAGCTCACTGTTCAAAGGGAAAAGCGACCATGAAAACTGGCAGCATTTTGTACTTTCTATAACCACATTTATTTGATTGTAACTCAAGTGGGAACATTACCCTCAGTAGAAGAAATGCTAATGTTTCTTACAGAAAAGGTAATAACTTTTCTGCTATACCTATTCATAAAATCCTGAAAATTAGTTAAGTTTGTGACTTGTAAGAGTGAAGAAATATTTGACAAGGACTTTTATATAAAAGTTGAGAAACAAAATGAATTAAAGCAATTAATATTATACAAATGAGGATCTTAATCCATTGGTCTGGTAATAAAAGATGAACAGCTCTGTTAATTTAAAAACTTGCTTCAATTTTTAAATGCCATTTAGTGCAATTGATTCCTTTCATTCATGTTTCATTAAAGCTAAATGTAATCAGAGCCTTTAAACATTTTAAATTAAATTTTAAATAAACAGTTTAGATCATGATGTCAGTGTGAATGAAGGAAAAGGCTAAGCARCCAAAGTAATAGTAACTGCATTACATGACCCTGGGCACACACCACATTAGACATTACCATTGCTGGGGCTGGAACATTTCCTTTTAGCCCAGTAAACATGCTGATATTAGATTAAGCTTCTTAATGCTATCTCTGATGAAAATAGATGTTCTACAGCCCTATAACAAATTTTAATATGTGCATATACTTCAGGGATGTACTCAACAAATAGTTATTTACAATATGTTTTTCTCTAAAGTACTATCAGACTGTTTTGTCTTAGACAATATTTGATTTATCCTAGGATAGCACAGCTAACATCACTACATGCTTAATATAGTGAAATGCAAAATGGTTACATTTTACCAGACCTCGAGTAATTATTTTTAAGTAGCTAATTTATGTGCATTCTTTTCTGTAAACACTTCCATATGTAAGACAAGAATTTGTACCAGTTTATATTCTAAATTTCATTATGTAAAACTTCCAGTTTACGCATTAATGTAAATCTGACATGAGCATTATTTTACTAAACTCACAATTTTAAGAAGGCAGTGAATTGCTTTTGCTATCACATAGGCCCCTAAGTTGTCATTTTGAAATGTTTATGCACTCACAGATCAAAATTACTTTGCATCACCATTAGCAATTATTTTTACAAAAACAGTGTATGCAAATATGAGTTTCCTGCCATGACAACAAATTAAAGAAGTTATAAGTGGAAAGCATTTAAATAATTTAGCAAATCTTTCCTCGTTTTAGGATCCTTCTCTGAAATAGATTCTTTTATTGCTGTGTTTAACTCATGTTTAGGCGTTTTGCAATAATATGCTCTACACATTTCCACATCTGCATTAGCCACAATTTCATTCAAAAGAAGTTGCTCTGCAGTAGTATATTACCTTCACTAAGGGCTTCTGAAATTAGATGCTGTTTCTTTTCCAATATTTCACCTTCAGTGATGTACTAGCAACAGCAGAATTCCTCCTGATAAAGACTGATATAGCTGCTGCATCCCTTAGCACTTAACTTCTGTTCCAGAGAATTGTCTCTTAAGAGACCAGATCACCCTATTGCAGCAATCCTGAGGTACTCCTACAGAATAAATTGCTCTTGCCTTTCACTGATAATGAAAATTTGCASAGGATTTTTTATTATATAACTATTCAACCTTTTTCTTGATAAAAGATACACACAAGGAAAAAAAAAAMCCACAGAATTATAGTTTTAAAGACCTGCATAATATGACAGGCAGGTCAACTSTTCTGATTTTTATCTTCCAGAAAAAATGTAAGAGAGAAAATGTAAGTTTTCTTACACAGATCAGAGGTATCTTATTTTTTACTTACCATATTTTGAGAATTCTTACAAGAATCTGATTAGTTACTAAACTTTAAAACATTAGAAATTCACACTTTTAAAACAATCTGCATACTGATGGATTTCTGTTTCATATGGTGAATGTTTGCAGCAGGTTTTAGGATACGATAAAGAGTTGTCTCTAGAAAAATGTGAAAGGCTGAGCATTCCCCTTCCTGTGCACAAGAGAGGGACACATTTTAGATTGCTTTTTTTTCAACTTCCTTTTGTGATTCTAAATGCTCTTTTTTTTATTTTTCCTATTCTCAGAATTCTAAACTAAAGATGAAAATGAGCCATTGATGAAAACTATTATTTTCCTCAGATAGGAGAAACCAAAGATGAGGTAAAGCTGAGAAAGAGTCTCAAATGGATGATTTAAGAAAAAAATATTTTACATAGTCTGTGTATTTCTAAGGTTCAGATAATTGTATGGAAAGTTATGACAACTTCAGAGTTTTAAAAGAGAACAGCTAGATGACAGCAAGAATGTTGATGTAGTAGAATTTATGGTGAAGAAACCTTCAGTTTAAGTTAAGTCTTACCCCCAGTATAAGGCTAGCCTTAGCTAAGGAAGACTCTGTAAGATTTTAGGATATAAAAATGAAGAAAACAATAGAGGGAAGCAGGATACTTCTCTCAAACAGAAGCGGACTGCTAAGGATTGGAATAGCTGTATCATGTCTTTTTCAGGAGGAATTATGCTCACTAAAGGCAACATATAACAGCAGAAAAGAAACATTTGATTTTCCGTGTTTTGTGGATGGGAAACTTAAGTGAGAAAATGAAACACACACAATTCCATGTGGCTACACTATGTATTGAACATGATTCCTCAGAGTCCCAGTTCAATATCTTAATCAAAGGAATGCTGAAAAATGATAAAGAAAGGCTGAATGACAAGATAAGAATTACCTTTAGGCATGATACTAACATTAGACCCAAGCAGCAGGTTGTTTTTGGTATAGTAAAAAGAAAAGTCAATAGAATTGCCAAAACAGGATACACATATCGCTACTAGCCTGCTACATTTCCACTGTGGAACATAAGGKATCTGTGTTTTTTCTTTTTTCTTTTTCTTTTTTTTTTTCCTTTTGTGTGTGTGTTCCTTGTTAGCTGCAACCCTTGCTTCACATCTTAATGGTCATTATTTGAGCCTTAACATTGTTACAAGCTCGCGTTTTTCCTCAGGAGCAGGGTTGCCTTACAGAAGGGTCAGAATCCAATGGTAAAAGAAGAGCACATATTTCTGTAATGGATGAATATCCTTTGAGGTTCYTCACTTTTGTTAAAGAAGGATGAGAGCTAAACATGTAGCCTTACTGAATGCATGCCCTCATTCTTTTTAGATACATGAAGAATACTTAGAAACATATATTTTTGTATCCATATATATACGTCCAAATATAATCTATTCTTCAAAATATATATTTTGAAGGAAAATTATAAATTACATATACATATGTGTGCATATATGCCTGCACACGCAAACGCACAGAGCTGTTTTATTTGAGGCAACAGGAGAAACCTGAGGTTAGAGTTCAAACACTGGCAGCCCCACAAGTGACCAGTCTTACAACTCTGTCATAGTACATACTTTTAAGCTGTTATATGCTCAAACTTCAGTAAACAAACATGCAACTTGAAGGACATAAAAGTTATTAATATGAATTCTAAAATGCTTTAAACTCCTAAGGGAAAGACAGGCTTACAAAAGAAATAGGCTTTTGGAGATGACACTATTTCTTCACCCAATTAGTGTGGTCAAGAATGCTGATAAATAAATGCAGCTTTATAATAGAAAAAGATTTTAAGGGATAAAAAGTTAAGTTGGAAAAGAAAATAAAAACATAAAAACCTAATAAATGTGTGAAAGAGGCAGAAAGACACTTTCAAAGGAGCGTGTAAGACTGTAAACATGCAACATTCTCTTATTTCAAGACCCCCCACACACTTGGAAACATTTCCCTGAGGTATTGTCCAGTATTTTTTTCCTTCATTAGAAAGAACTAACCTTTCATAGCAGAAATGAAAGTAAGATAGCAAAGAGTGAAAGAAATATGACTGGGAAAAATAAGACAAGTAATAGAGCATAATAATTACAGCCAGACTAAGAGATTTTAGTTAAGAAAGAAAAGCAAAATGAATCAAAACAAAATCTCTAGTGAATATTTTATACTTGTACTAAAATGTTTTTCAAATGTCCAGAGTTACAGGATAAATTATATCTTTTAGCATGAGCTCCTTATGTATCAACTGAAATGTTAAGCTATTATTTACATATTACAGTTACTCCAAAAGAAGGTTTTAAACAAATGAAAAAGATAATAGGTCTTTTCCTTCTATAACAACCAACATAATTTCAAGATACCAACATAATTTAAGGAAATATCCACAGATTCCAGAGAGAAAACACAGTAATGCTGTAAATGGATGCCATAAAATTTGCTTGACAGTTCAGTCTGTCAGTTATCCAACCAGAAAGATCTCAGTGAAATTAATATTAAGCTGCTAGGTGTAGAATGACAATAACATTTCTGGAATAAATGTAATTTTTTTCACTTCTATAAAGCCATAAGGCTCTTGACTCAAGACTGCCTGAAGCACTGACTATTTTGCTCGCGGACAAGCACTGCACAGAAATTCTTAGATCACAGAGCCAAATACTTCCATGTTCAATTTCACAGGCAAAAGCTATATGAAATTCATCATATTTGTATCTTAAATATAGAATAAGGACTGAAATGGATTTGGTTCTCCTCAAATGAGTGAAAAATATTTTTTTCGTAACTCTACAACATCTTAAATCTTGCCATCAATGTATATCTTTAAAAAAGGTGTTTGGGGAGCAGTAAAGTGTAGTCATAGGATTATTTAGAACATTTTTGCATAGGGTAATAGTTATACTCTTTAAGGTAATTTTCATTGTGTGGGTCCTATATATCATAGGGTAGTGATGGAGTCCCTGCAGGAGCCTAACTCTCCTTATACTAAAGAGTAGCAGGGAAAAATAGCACGGAAAAGAAAATTGTGGATTTCTCCTTTCTTTCTCTTTCTTTTCTTCTTCGCTTCCTTGCCTTGCTTATTTCTGTCTACTTATTTTGAAGAGAACAGAAAATTTTGCATTTCCCTGCATGAAATTTTCTCATGCAGTTTTTTTAGCTTCTTATTTATCAATAAAAATATGTTTATTTGCTCTGTTAAAATACTGTGAAGGCATATGTTTAGCATTCTTTCGTGTTAAATATTTGACATTGACTTTAAATGGGGAGAGCTATATGATCTGATAATATAAATCATAGTACACATTGTTTGCAATGGAAGTGATTTCATCACCTTTTATTTTAAACTCTTTAATTAAAAGCATACAAAAACATGACTTTATTTGTTGATTTTTATCTCTGCCTAATGTTACAGAAATAACCTATGTCAATAAGAAAAAGTAACTAGCTATACTAATCAAAAATGTTGCCAAATACATGGAAAGTGTGAAACAAAGTTAGAAGTGTCTATTACATTCTATACATTCTATATACATACATTCTATAGTAATCAACATTTTGAAGCATGAGTAGATATAGATTTTGAGCAAAAGATTTATTTAAAGCTGATAGAGGTAAAGTTTAAGCTTTTTTTGTAGATTTGGTCGTAATGCGACTCATAAAAGCTATAGAGTTCCATCAAAGTCTCTTGTTAGTAAAAGCTTTAATTCAGGATATTTTACATGAGAAATTCAAAATCTCCTTGAAGAATTTTAGCTAAACAACTCTGTTACAAGTTCTTTGTTTCCACAAACTGTTATTCTATATTGTTATTATATTGCACATAACATTATATTGTATTATTAACATTATTAAAATTGCATCACCTTATTTAATATTCCATAGTCTATTCCATTCTCATTCCATACTCATTAATATTTAATAGTCTGCTCTGCTCATAGGAGGAACTCTGTGGGACAGAATGTTATGACAGATTCACAGAATTAACAAAGGGCTCTTTAGCAGACATTTATATTCTTTAAATTTACAAGACATTCTGAGCTTTTTGTACAACCTGATCATCATACAGGAAAAATTTCTTTAAAGAAAAAAAAATATAATCTGTTTTTAGACATTTTATTCTGATCTTACTAACCTGAGAGGTAATGTAAAGTTTTCTATAATTGATTTAAAAGCTTTGAATAGCTCAATAATTATTTCCCCAAGTCACTTCAGGAACTATTTTCAGTGCCTTTCAATATGCAAAATGTGGATAACCTGCATTTTAAGTAATTTCCATTACTCTTTAAAAAAAAGTCTGTCATGGTAGTGATCACTCAGATTAATTACTTATCTTCTTCAAAATTTTAACTTTGAAATATATGTTGATTCAATATAAGTTGATTCAAGAAAGCCAGAAAAATATCATTTTGTAATCCTTTTTTTTTATGTTATTTTTTTGGTTCATCACTTGGGTTCAATGCAATCTTTCTCATATTACAAGACTTCATTAAAAATATTCTAATTATAGCTATATTTATTGCAATAGTAAACTATTATTTGCATTAGTGGGCTCAGAAAAATGGCCTTAGTACTGTTCTCTATAAACCTGAGATATAATTGAAGATTTAGTAGAAGAGTCACCCTTCAGAAAGCTCATAGTCAGTTCTTGAGAAATTTAGTATTTAAGAAGTCAGGAAAATGAATATTCATTTTGAGTGAAAAAGGAGTTATTCTGGCTTCTTTTTTTCCAGCACTTCCTGTCTCTGATCTGGCAAAGGACAATATTGCTCTCAAGTTACAATTGTTCTGCTTAAGTGCAAGAATTATAGTTTTTTGTTAGGAGAATGTAATTATTCTATAGTAAATGACCATATCAAATAAAATTATCATATGATTTTTTTTTTTGCTATTATCTAAAATTTTACTAGGAATTTATATTTTATTATACAGACTTATTCTGAAAACTTGTCTTCACATTGTTGTTTTGGGTTTTTAAAAAATCATCAGATAAACACAATAATAATTTAAATAGACTTATTGAAGTTGTAATATAACTATATGTACTTAGATATGTGTTATATTTCTTATTTACATTTATTATAACATTAGCTTATTCTCCTTATGTAGGAAATATCTTAGTAATCAGGGACAAGGCCTATTTGCACAACCCAGCATACAGTTCAAGAGACTGCGATAGCRGGGGAGTGCAGAGCAGGCCTGCTAGAATGCTCCACTGCTAGAAGGTTCTGCCCSTGCTAGAATGTTCCCCTTGCTTGATGGTGGTGKKGGGGGGTGCTGAGATTGATGCAGCAGGTAGCCAATAGTAGCGGAGCATGGGYGGGTGATAGRGCTGGAATAGCCAATTGCTGCGGGACCCTGGAACTCTATAAGAATGTATCACCCTAAACAATAAAYGAAGTTCACTCTTACCTCTGTGAGGGCTCCGTGAATATTTGGAAAGGTCTTCCTTCATCTTTACAGTAGAAATATGAAGAACTGTCTCTGATTATATAAATTAATTTTCATGTTTTAAGTCTTTTCAGTCTTCTTAACATTATTCAAAAGATAACTACTTCAAAGCAGAATACCAACCCTTAGCCTACCAATGCAGAATGATCCTGCTACTTTACTAATTCAGTGTTAAAAATTATCAGGAATCTAAACAAGTGTTAAAAAATAAATCTGCACGAAGTTTATAAAGCTAGATTTTCATGTAGCTACTGTTCAAGTGACTTCATCAAGAAGGCTGAACAGAATATGGACTGATCATGGACAGTAAAAACATGTTCTTTTTTAACAAGCATTAGATGAGGACTAAATGGATATAACTCATAGCAAAATATGTAGTATCATGATTTCAAGTTAATCATATCTAACTAGTAGTCCATTATTAGCTTTCAATCAGCTAAATAAATATTTATTTCTAGAGAAAGTAATAAGAAGCGGCTCTTTTGGGAAGTATTGGAAAAAAACCTATAAGATAGTTGCCACAGTAACTATGACAGTCCACACCAATACTATTGGAGAGCTCTTGAATTTATTTATTTATGCCTGCAGCGTTGCCTCTGGCGTAAACCTTTGCAACTGAGTTGAAGTTTCTGATACATGTCATGATTTTTTCACTGCCAAATCTAGATCTGACCAGGTAGCTTAAAAGGGAAAATGTTCATAGCTGGGGTAAAAAAAAAAAAAAAAAAAAAGGCTTACTGTCAAGTTTACATCTACAAAGAGATGGATGCAAAAATGAATTTCCAGTCCTCAGAGTATAAGATTTTAGGTTACCTGATAGGCTTAGGAAAAATCTGCAATGGCTTAGTTTAAAGTTCATGTAGTGGCTCTCTTATTTTACCTGTGAGTCACAGCTAAAAAAAAAATCACTACTTCAAGACTCAGATTGATTTGGAATGCAAAAACAGCAGTATTTTATCAAAGTTTGTCCAAGTAAAACATAGGTACTACAAATCTTTTTAAAGTTGGCAAAATCTCAAAATGAAAGTCAGATTTATTATTTAGAGATAAAATGACATTTAAAAGAGATAGTCCAGCTGAATCAGATCCAACCACTATATATATTTAATATTTTTACCATTGGAAAATGAGAAAATCAGCTTACAGAATCAGAAACAAGCATGGACAGGATTTGATTGCAAAGGAAGTCACTTTGGTAGGTAGGATGAAACAGTGCGCGGTTTGTTGTTGAAAAGACAGTAGCAATGAGAATTAGTCTTCTACTCAAAGTTGTTCCAATTTAGCTTTACAGCTTCTATTTTTCCTTCTTCTAATAGAGTCYCAAAGCATGACATATTGTTTAGACTCCACTGCACAAAAGATATGTCCTGTTTCTCTTCACATTTTCTTTCCAAAAGAACTAAAATCTTTAATTGCTCAAGAACTCAGTGTTATTTGATCTATTTAGAATTCCTGACAAAATGATGATTCGTCAAGAGAAGAAGAATTTTTTCAAATTCTTGTGTCGAAAGACATCACATTTTATTCCATGAGATGATGCTGTTTATTTGGGGAGGATTTTAGCATTTTTTTCTGAGCATTATTGTGATCATATGCAATAATCATACTGCTCAGCGTTTCTGCGGTACTCAGGTTTTCTYGGCTACATGTAACACCAGTCACTGTTGCACCAATTCTAAACAGAGGAAGCTGCAGTATCCCAGCAGTCTTTCTCATGTGATGGCCCTTGCATGTATTACAGTGACACAGTTTTACATGCTCTGATTGGAATGACCCCTCTTGTATTCCCAATTGCTCATAAATGACATTACAAGTTATAACTTCAGAGCTCTCTTCCTTTCCTGCTCCTCCCCTTCATTGTTTGCTAAATTTTAACCTTTCAAAAGTTCTTTCTGACTCATTATGTAGATTGTAGGAGTGCCTAAAATTGTTAGGTGCTTGTAAAACTTAGAGCTTAGAGGAAGCTGCACAAATCTAACCTCACTCTTCAATCTTGCATTTGTCTGTCAGGAACTGTTAAGATCAAAACAATGTTAGTTTGCTTTTCAACATGCTAGTGAAGACATAAATTGAATAGCTCCTTAACTGAATATCAAACAAGATTTTAAATACAAATTTTATATGTATATACATATACACACACATATGTGTCTATATATGTGTAAATATTCACATATACACATATGTGTAAAACATGCATGTGTATACTTCATCAGAGTCAGAAGCTTAAATAAATTGATTTTTTTTTAATCTATTAAAAGCAAGTATAAATCCAAAGGCTGTCGAGTGTCAAGGAACTACAGATTTAACTTGCTGATAAGTAATGACATTAATGGGAACCACATGTAAAACTCTGCATCACACAGAGTTTTTGTCCCCTGCTATTTTCTCATCAATATTGCAGGGAGGTAGGCTTTATAAAAACTTACTTTAAACAAAATTGCTTCAAACAAAGAAAATATTTTTTTTTTTTGTTTTACACACAAACAAAATTGTTTGTGAAGTTCGTGAATCTCAGGCCTGCTTCAGTTGAAGAAGAATTTTTAAAAAGTAAAGAGAAGCAAATAAACAACAGAGAAATATTGTAAGACACTAGATATGGGGTGGATCTAATGAGAGTCATAATAACTCTACGGATGCTTGCATCTCAAGGATGGAGAATACTATCTGAGAACAGCAATGAGCAAAAATTGAGGCTTATGTGAAATGTGAAATGTGAAATGATATTCTAAGGTCAACAATTAAGGAATAATCACAGAATCATAGAATAACTGATATCAGAAGGTACCTCTGGAAATATCTGGTTCAGTTAGAGCAGGCTGCCCAGGGCCGTGTCCTGATATTCTGAATATCTCCATGGACAGAGACTCCACAAACTCTCTGTGAAATCTGTAACAATTCTGAACCACAGTTGAAATATCTTGTTACATTCAAAGAAGGTAATGTTTCAGTCTGTGTTTATTAACTCTCATCCTGTGAAAGACAMAACTGAGCAGAATCTGGCTCCTTCACCTTTATGGTCTCCCACTTGATATTTATACACATTGATGAGATTCTCACAGAGTCTTTTCCTCTCTAGCTTAAGAGTCCCAGATTCCTCTCTACTTATACGAGAGACACTCCAGTCCCTTAATTATCCTTGTGGCGTAATTACTACCAAAAATAATACTGCCTCCCTACTTCAGAAAGATAGTTTCAGTTTTCATTCCCTTGCTTCCTCCTCATGTTTGAATCATTAGGCCCTAAACCAAACTACATATCCTTTGGAGGCCATTAGATGTGATCCTCCAAGACAATGAAGCAAGACTCCAGTTCATTATTCTGTGGCTCTAATGTGTCTAAGTGGGAAGGGGAGTTTTTGAAACTACTTTGTCAAGGGTGTTTTGCCATGGAAAGCACTCTTTCAGAAAAATATCTCTAAGTGTTTCATTTCTCTATATATCCCTGCAAAGCCATTTTAGAAAGCCTGTAGAATATTTTCTTTGGATCGATTTGCTATTACCAAGAGGTCATGTAGCATGTCTCCACTAAAAGAGTCCAAAGAAAGGTCCCCAGACACACCTGCAGCAAATGAGAACATTTTTCCATCAACCTCCCAATCCCTTCCCAAGAAATGACCAAATAGATATATAAAGGGAAAATAGAAATTCTCATTAATAAGGATTTTTCACAGCAATCTCCCAGATGTCTTTTTTTCTTCTCTAGTAGTCAAATGATACTTCAAATAATACTCCTTAAAAATACATGTCTAGTTCAATGCAATGTGATTTTCTTATTTAACTCCTTCCTTTGTTGTAGTTCTTTTGAGAAAAGAAAATTAAAGCTGTTTTTCAGCAAGCTGACCGAAGGTGGGGCAAAAAAAGGGTGAATCCACTTCTGTGTCACTCCTCTGATTTTATTTTTGAAAACTRCTTTTAATGAGTTAAATTACTTCATCTCTTACCTCAGTTGAGTACCATCTGAAATAATATAATTTGCTAAAATCTCTCTGGAAGAATTGCCTAATCTCTGTCTTCGTCTTCATCCGGCTGGTCATTTTAGTTACCTAAATAATTCTTTATTCCTGTAATTTTCTTGGCAGCATTACTATCTAGTTCTCTACTTCCAATATGTATCTCTCTCTTGCTGGTGTACAAACATGCTTAAACACCAGTTTTTCTGCCAGAATGAAGARAGAAGTAACACACTTGGTAAAATTAGGCAGAAATAAACTGTAATCAAGATAATTATAACATTTTTGTAGATTATTTTCCCATGTGTTTGAAGGAAAATAGCTTTTTATCACTTTGCCTTTATTTATTTATTTATTTATTTTTGTAAAAAGAAAACAAGGCACAGAAAGCCTACTCATCTTTTGTAATAATTAAGAACTGCAAAATTACTTTGGACCACCTGTCCTTGTCCAACTTGCATATAAATCCTTAACGTAGGACTTAGGCATAGCTGGACACACACTCYCATTTGCACCGTAAGACTTTTGAATATTTGCCTGCACAGCAGGCCCACTCTGAGCTCACAGTCTCTTGGGGTTAAACAATTTGCACATTGATTTCCTGGGAACTATGCTGGAACAAATGCTCTCAGCACTTAAGAAGAGGACCACTTCTGCAGTTGCTTTCTCTGCTTACTGAAAATATTTGAATATATAGCCTAATATCCTAGGCTAAACTGTAAAATATTAAATTTCTAGAGGTGTGTAATAGGTTCAATGTCAGACTGGGACAGACAGTCTTACCAACTGCGTGGGGTCTTCCCAGAATGCGGTCATGGTCATATTTGGAAAACTTCACTTTTACTAGCCTGTAAGTGGCAAGACAACTCGTTTTGAGATGAGTTCAGCAGTTTGACTCAGTATWCTTTTTGTTTAAAACAAGTACAAGGAAAAGTAGAGTCATGAAAAGCAAACAAATTCTGTACTATCTTAACTGGTACAGAAGTAATGTGTATATTGATACTTAGCAAGTTACAAATATAAAAGTAATCTGAATATTCATTGGAGAAAAGAAAAGCCTAGCTCACAGAATGGTATAATATCTCCTGCTAGTTAATACTTACCAACAGACATAATCCACATAATATGAAATTCTAATCCACATACTAGGGAACTGTTAAAGAAAGATGCTTGCCAGAAAAAGAAATGCTATGACTGGAGTGCCTAGAAGCATGAAACTTGATAATGAATACTCAAAGAAGTACATCAACCAAATATCAAACAAAAACAATTACATTTACAGGCAAAAAAAAAAAAGCAAAAGAAACTTGCAAAATTAAATGCTAAATAGCAGTGGCTTGACAGAACACTTAAGAAACAGTTCTCCTCTTCATTTGTCGTTAGACCTCAAATACTACCATCAAAAAGTCTTAAAGGTCACAGGACTGCTTCCATGAGGGTTTATTACATCTCTAAAGATTTTAAATTAGCTAGAATGACCAAATGGCCAAAGTATTTGTACTGTGAAAAAAGATGTTCAGATTAATCTGACATCATAGAATCATAGAATCATAGAATCATAGAATGGCTAGGGTTGGAAGAGACCTCTAGAGGTCATCTAGTCCAACCCCCCTGCACACGCAGGGTCTCCTAGAGCATGTGGCACAGGGTGATGTCCAGGTGGGTTTGGAAGATCTCCAGAGAAGGAGAC
>PTEX01000130.1:274881-329349 GCA_003342815.1 Eudromia elegans | reverse complement strand
GGGTTATTCCTCCCCAGGTGCAGGACCCTACACTTGCCCTTGTTGAACTTCATGAGGTTACTCGCCGCCCAGCTGTCCAGTCTGTCCAGGTCCCTCTGGATGGCAGTGCAGCCCTCAGGACTGTCAGCTATTCCTCCCAGCTTGGTATCATCAGCAAACTTGCGCAGGGAGCACTCCATCCCTTCATCYAGGTCGTTAATGAATAAATTGAACAGGACCGGACCAAGGACTGACCCCTGGGGGACACCACTATCCACAGGCCTCCAGCTGGACTCGGCACCGCTGATTACTACTCTCTGAGCCCTGTCATTTAGCCAGTTCCTGATCCACCTCACTGTCCACTCATCTAACCCACACTTCTGGAGCTTGCCCAGGAGGATGCTGTGAGGGACGGTGTCAAAAGCCTTACTGAAATCCAGATAGATGACATCTACCGCTCTGCCCTCATCTATCCATCTAGTCACCCCATCATAGAAGGCTATCAGGTTAGTCAAGCATGATCTCCCCTTGGTGAACCCATGCTGGCTACTCCTGAGCACCTTCTTCTCCTTCATGTGCCTGGAAACAGCAGTCAGGATGAGCTGCTCCATCACCTTCCCAGGGACAGAGGTCAGGCTCACTGGCCTGTAGTTGCCCGGCTCCTCCTTCTTGCCTTTTTTGAAGACCGGGGTGACATTGGCTTTCCTATGTAATGTATATGACATGTATGTAATGTATATGACATGTATATTAGTTTTTCTTGATGTGCTGCCAATCCGCTTGATAACAATAAATTTACTATCATCTTGGTCAGCTGTGCTATTATTTACCGTAATTAGAAAAACAAAACCAAAAACCTTACCAGCAATGCCAGAACCTGACAGACTGAAAATAAGCCCTTTGATTTTTCCAAGCACGTCAGTTGCTTTTATCATATTAAATTCATTCCACGTTTTTACATTAAAAAGCATGATAATCATTAGCACAATAACTTAGCAGAATCAAGCCATGCATTATCAGTATGGTCTAGCTCTGCCATGTTCATATTCCCTTAAGGCTTCTTGTCTTTTGTAATCTGCGTATGCTGATCTCGAATAAGCTTCAGTAACTTAGCCAGTAGATATGCAATGCTTTTAAATCTCTCATTTCTTCTCACTCTCCTGGGATGGTACTGGAATAAGACCAAAGAAGTTTCAAGTACAACTGAATTGCTTTTCAGAAACTGTCAGCGGTTTAGGTAAATATTAACCCTTATATTCTCACAAATACCAATTTATATATACGTATATTAATCATTGCAGTTTGGTTGTGAAACTTGCAGTTCCTCCAGCTGTATTGGCTTGTAAGTCATTTTGATGTCACGTGTAACGCTGGCTTCTTTCTTAGAAATACTCTTTAAGTAATACTTAGGTAAATAGCTATCTATTATAAAAAATGATTTAGAATTACAGATAATGTTATTATAGGGAAGAAATGGGATATTTTTAGGTGATTACCTAGATTCTTCATGGAGACCCATGGATTTCCCTATCACTGAGAATTTTTAAAGACCTTTTATCCCAGGATATTTTTACACATGTGCTTCAGTGATCAGAGATAGCCAATTCATACTGTCTTCAGTTCTTTTATGTTGCCGGGGTCACCTCATATAGAGGAACATAAACAAAGAAACAAAAAAGACCACAGCATATGATATTCTCCCTTAAATAGGATTTTCAAAACATTGAATTTCAGCTTTTTTTAGTCATTGGGAATTTGAATTGTCTCCAGGGATATTGTTCCTATAAAAAATGGAGCACAAAAGTGAACAAATCTGCAGAGACAAATGTAATATCTGTAAACTGTAAATATTTTTTTTGGCCTATTTTTATATATGTCTATCTGTCTGTAGTAGTCAGTGGGTAATTTAACATGCTTCACTTTTCAAAAAGACACTTTTTCTTGTGTTCAGATAATCCTTTTCTGAATAGCCAAGAAGAGGTTTTCCTGCAAAAAGAATTAGAAATGTACCTATGCATATATTTGTGTCAGTTTACAAACTTGTTGCTTTGGAGTTTGGCTTTTTTCTTAGGTACATACACTCAACTTCTATTGAAGTCATACATAAACTCCATACACATAAAGGCCTTATTTGAATTCAACATGAGAAGCAGGTGAGTGTAATAAGCTACCTCATCATTTCCGTAAMCATAATAGCTGCACTAAATAGAGGATTTCAAAGTGTGGACTTCAGCTAGCATATGCACATGGACTAGCAAGCTATCTTACGTGTTATAGAATACATTTTACTATAACGCCACTACAGAGAATGTATCACTTGTCTTAAATCTAGCCTACTTAAAACTTTTGAGACCTAGATTGAGACGGTTCTGAGGACCACAGTAAATTAAAGAGAAAACAAAATGAGGGTGTTATGAATGTGACAGGACAGAAGTAAGTGCTGTACAATAGTTCGGAATGTATAATGAGTGAATCATGAAGTAGAGGAGCGGAAAGAAGAAACAAATGCAAAGAACTATATCTTACTTTAACAAACTGCAGTTGCAGCCAAGAAGCAGCACCAGAACCCGGACTCCCTTACAGTGAGACATATGATGTGATTAAACTTAAATATTGTTTATTTGAAGTAAAACATTGTGTAAAGACACAGACACACAAACACACATATTGTATAAATCTCCAACAGAAACACCCATCTTTAAAACCATACCACATCCAAAAGTGGTTTCTAAAGCATCTTTTAAAAAGCTATATGTAGAGAAAAACACAACAACTAGATAATGGTAAAAGAATATGATTACAGATAATCAGTTTTTAAAAGAAAATAGAAATAAAGGGCCCAATTGCCTTAGAAATAATTGCACTATGTCATTTTAAACATTGTATTGTGCACAGATGCATAGGTAGAAGGGTAACAGGGTAATTCAATTTAGATGGGAGTTGACAAAAAGATAATGCAAATAAGGTTAAAAAAATTGTAGCACTATTGAAAAGTAAATGAGGCATCACTTATATATCACAAAAATAGGAGCAATTAGCAAGTAAAAGTGTTCAACTATATCCTTCTGGATCAACTGTAAAATATCATGTTCTAGAAATGATTTGTCTTGTTCCTATGCAACTAAGGGCTAAATTCTACATTCCTGATATGTGCTGAGTAATACATAATTCTSTGTATGGGATGATGGTTTATCTTCGATCAATTGCATTGTTTGCTGAGTAAAACACTGTTTATTGTGATTAAGCAGAAC
Source organism: Eudromia elegans (assembly GCA_003342815.1). Classification (NCBI taxonomy): domain Eukaryota; kingdom Metazoa; phylum Chordata; class Aves; order Tinamiformes; family Tinamidae; genus Eudromia; species Eudromia elegans. Next base: position 326,119 of record PTEX01000130.1, on the reverse strand, counting down.
TTGGCCTTGGCAATACATATTAAATTTAATCTAAATAAACCTATTGTAAGGTAGAATATAGCACATTGTTTCTTAGAGATACTAATATAATCATAATAATATTACTCTAAAATTAAAGGTACCTGTGGATTAAAGCCAAGAGACTCCATTTATTTTCTCTTATTTTTGKTGAGAACTTGCTAAGCAGATTATAAGTACAGAAATAATTAAATAGCTCTGAAACATAGATGTCAATCACATGTATCATGTAGTATTGATATTGACATGAATGTGCAAAGATTAATTCTAGACAAATGTAAAAAAGTAGACAGGTTGAAAAATAGCTTCAATTCTTCACAAACACTGCCTGCAACAAAACTAGCTGCAGAAATATACATGAACACAGATGTTTCTTCTTTTCCCTCTGCATAGGAAGCCCTGCTGTTGTTGACCCAATTCATTCATTTTCATTTGTCCTTTCAACTACCAGCAGTGCATATCAAAAAAGACTGGCTCCTGCTTAGCTCACATAGTGAAAGACAAATCTATTCAGAATACCTTTTGTGTAAATTTGTCTCTGTAATCATTCTGTTTTTTTGCAGTTATTGTAATATTTATAGATTGATTCAGTGAACTACAGTGAAATGACAGCATTGCTTTATGTAGTATGAGACATCATTAGAGTGTGTGATAAAATAGAAAAATTTATATGGAAGAAATATGCCAACTGCTTTTAAGATATAAAATAAACTAAGCTTTTCACTGCAAATGGTATCTTTACATTTTTTATACATAAAATTATGTACAGAATTAAAGTAACTTGTATAGAACATATATAAATTTTGAATAATATTTTACTGTATGTTGTCACTGTGTATTAAGTGTATCAAGGTCAAGTTTAATTATTGTTAAGTATCTTTATCAACCTGGATATACTCAGGTGCTTATTTTAAATCAGAACTATATGACTGGTTTTGCTATCTAGAAAGAACTACTTTGTTTTAAAACACAGRCATGTTTTTAACTGCAATATATACACCTCTGCTAAGTTGCTACAGGGGAGAAAGGAATTAAAAAAAACCCTAAAACACATTCATATCAAAACTATTTATGGAGTCATACTCTACCCAAGGTATCTGTTAAAACAAAAGGAGTTTTTCTTCTGATTTTAACTGAAAATTTTAAAGGACCTCAAATGTAAAAGGCTCCAAACTGAATAATGGGGCTTTCTGAGTAAGACAATACTGACAGAAAAGTTAGATTGCATATGAGACCTGAGCTTCCTGTGGCAAACAATGATGCAGTATTTTGTTTTCTTTTCAGTTCAGGATTTAAAAGCTAACCTATTCTTTTTTTCTCTGTTTTTTTGTTCTTATTTAGATTTGTTTCTCTCTTTTTTTTTTTTTTTTTTTTTTTTTTCCTGAAAAGTATTATTAGAACTTTGGAACATGAGGAGAACAACTAATCAAAATATGTATCAGAGTGATTGTGGCAAAGGTTTTGTAATTCATACTGCTCACAGGAAGCAATTTAAAAGACTTGTCAAACTCTCCATAAAATTTAAACACACGCTTCATCCTTGTTGTATGTTTATACTATTGATCCTTGTTGTATGTTTATACTATTGTTATTATCCATGTGTTCTAACTCATTCCAATTCATAATCTTTTTGAAAATGTGCCAAGGACCCCACTAGCTCTGGCTTTCTAGTCAAAATCTTCAGGAGAAATTTCAGTAAAAGAAACAAATGAAAAAGGTTTAGAAGAAGGATGTTGAACAAGAGTTCTTAATTGGAAAAAGTTCTAACTGGAAAAAAAGAAAAAAAATAGAAAAAAAACCCACTTGAACAGAATTAGGTATATAGAATTTAAAGGAAGTACTTAACATGTTCTCCCCTTTGTGTCTACCAAGCTTATGAATCCCACATTGCCTCAGTTCATTTAGCCTTCACTCACAACTTTTAGGGCCAAACACAGCATAGTCAATATTTATTTAGTTAACTAGATAAGTATCTTTAAATTAACATATAAAAATATATTGAATTGTGGCATATATTTTAGTAATTTCCAATTTTGTCTTTGAAATGTACAGTTCTGTAAAATATACCACAGTCCTTGGTACATATTTCCCATACTTAATAACTTTCAGCATGAGCAATTTACATCTTCTGCTAGCCTGGCACATGCTTTTTGGCTACACACATAATTCGACTAAGTTTCATTAAAATTTTCTTCTCTAAAATTCTTCATTTCTATTGAGAAAGAAAAATATATTTATCTTTTGTGACTTTATCTTGAATTTTTCCACTCTTACAGTGTCAATATTTACTCTTTGAGGAAAAAAAAAATGTTCTGCATAGCCAGTTTTGTTGAAAATTAGGGCTCAGGATTTTAAACTGCGAGTTCAAACCTAGTAAAAATACATGTATGATGACAACAGTTTGAACTACATAAACAATGGTTAAAAATACTTTGAAATATATTTGAATTCCTCAGGATTTTTCCAATATTAAGCAAGAAGATAATAGACTACCCAATACTACCAGCAGAGTTTTTACTATGTTCTTTTCATATTCTTCCTCGCTGCTTATCTGAGAATAAATTGTTTACAGAAGTCTAAGGAAATCATAGAATGGCTAGGGTTGGAAGGGACCTCTAGAGGTCATCTAATCCAACCTCCCTGCACACACAGGGTCTCCTAGAGCATGTGGCACAGGGTGATGTCCAGGTGGGTTTTGAAGATCTCCAGAGAAGGAGACTCCACCACCTCTCTGGGCAGCCTGTTCCAGGGCTCTGTCACCCTCACAGGAAAGAAATTCTTCCTCAAGTTCCTGTGGAAATTTTGGTGCCTCAATTTGTGGCCGTTTCCCCTAGTTCTATCACTGGCCACCACTGAGAAGAGGCCAGCYCCCTCCTSCTCACTCYCTGTCTTGAGATATTTATATACATTGATCAGATCCCCTCTCAGTCTTCTCTTCTCCAGGCTGAAGAGGCCCAGCTTTCTCAGCCTTTGCTCATAGGGCAGATATTCCAGACCCCTGATCATCTTTGTGGCCCTGCGATGGACTCTCTCTAGCAGCTCCACGTCCCTCCTGCACTGGGGAGCCCAGAACTGCACACAGGACTCGAGGTGTGGCCTCACCAGGGCTGTGTAGAGGGGCGGAATCACGTCCCTCGACCTGCTGGAGACGCTCTTCTTAATGCACCCCAGGATCCCATTGGCCTTCTTGGCCACGAGGGCACACTGCTKCCTCATGGTCAACTTGTCGTCCACCATGACGCCCAGGTCCCTCTCTGCGGGGCTGCTCTCCAGGAGGTCAGCCCCCAGCCTGTAGGCGTGTCTAGGGTTATTCCTCCCCAGGTGCAGGACCCTACACTTGCCCTTGAATCCTGAATCCTTGCCCTTGAAATACTGAAATCTAAGCTGTGATTAAAAAAAAAAAAAAAAAAAAAGAAAAAAAAAAGGAAACTAACCTCTAAGATACTGATCTCTGAGGAGATCTGAATGCCAGAAGATTAATCTTCTTTGGCTAATACATTGCAGGAATAGTAAATTTTCCACTTTATAATAGTATTCAGAGTTGGAGGTTGTCCATATTTTTTCACCTCATTAACTGTGGCATAATGTCAGCTTGCAGACCATAGTACCTGAGGATTTGATTGTGGAAGGAAATATATGAAAGAACTCCCATCCCTTCATCCACATTTTTTTTTTTATTGCTAAATAGGACAGGCAAATAGGAAAGCTTTAGTGAAAAGAAATTGTGATTTTCCATCAAGATACTAAGAAATGGTTACCGGGTAAAATTTCAGCTATTGTCCCCATGACCTTAACACATATACAGTGACACATAGTAAGACTATGAAAACTGTATGTCAAATATTTTTTTCTCTCAGTATATAAATATGAGAAAAAATAACCTTGAAAGAAAACTGAGACGATGCCATGAAAGAAATATCACAGAGTGAGAATCCTACKGAGATGCCATATCAGCATATTTATGATACCCGTGCTCATGTTCATGTGTGCTGGCATGGGGACATTAGGATAGTGCTCATGGGCCGGAACACAGAGGTCGTGTCACTCTGGTAGGTTGTTCACCTACCAGAGCTGTGTCAGCAAGGGACGCAGCTGCCACAGGAATCTAGTAAACRCAGTGGAAACAGCGAAGCACTCTTCTGTTTTTGATCATTTAAGATTAAATATCAGATTAAATAACAGCTCATCACTGCTCAGATCCAAGCTGCGGAATTCACAGCTAGCAATTATGCTCTCTGTCAATCATGAATGAGACAAGAAAAGCAACTTCATCCTAGTAGCCAGGACTCATAAGAACTTGACTCTCCGATGGAGAGGAGTGCTTTGGCTTTATCTTTGAACTACTTGGCATGCCTGGCTGTTTGGACCCTGATAAAGAAAATCACTGAAGATGGTGAAAAGCTGAAAAACAAACCCGCTCTTCCTGAGTGTATGTGGGAGTAGGCGAGAAGAGTGAGGAGATACTTCAGGGCTTTCAGATAATTGTTACTGCAAAATGTTCAGCAGTCCCAAAGCAAAACTTCAGTCCACTAGAATCTTTTTTTTGTTAAGGAATGCATTGCTGATGTGCAAACATATGTATATTATATAATTTGAAAGCAATAGATATGTATGGATATCGGTTAAAGCAATGGATATTGAGATTACAGAGACAAATCTGTATGATTACAGATACTAGAAGACACAATATCATAAATACACATAGACAGTGTGTTTGTAACATACGACACGAAAAAAAACCTTTTATGCATTGTTAATTAAATTTGAAAAAAATACGGACTTCTTCCCTACACAGGCAAAATGCTCCATGTTGTGAAATCTATGCACACTGATTTAATTTCTCTGTGAATGGAAGCTTTAAAATTTTCAAAGATGTTAGCAGGGTTTGTACTTATTTGCGTATATTTGGTTACAGATTTCACAGTGTAACAGTTTCATTAGAAAGCTATAATAAGAAAATGACGAAAAAATAAATTAGACATAAGAATAAATGAAGAATTAGAATGATTTTAGTAATAATCTTAAAGGAAGTCTTAAATGCTGCCACAATTTACATGTAATATCTTCTCTCTCTAAAGTAGAAGTTGATATAGTTTTTCAGAAATGTAATACTATTCAAATCCTATACATTTAATGTAAGGGAAAATAACTGCTTTCTTAAAGTAGGTTTTATTTTATCACTTATGCCTTTTATAATTTGTTTTGTACATATATGTTAATTGTAGTTGACATCATTCTTTTGGAACTATTGCTGTTCGAAAAAGCCACAACTCAATTTGGAAGGAGATACACTTTTTTTTTTTCTTTTTCCTGTGGGCAGGTCTGTCTGATCTTTTCTGATTGTCTTCTTCAGCATGATTACTTTTAATTTGCTATAAAGTAGGAAATTAAAATGTGATTTAATTTTTTTTCATTATTTTCTGTACCCATTGCTTAACATAATAATAATTAAAAAGGCAGAGATTTCTATGCAAGAATTTGCAAGAAAAAATTGTCCTACTTTTTGAGCTATAGAAATAATGAATATGTATATATTCATATAGAACATATAGAAATACCTATACACACTCATTAGAACTAGCATCACTAAGGGGTTTGCCAGTGAGTTAGAATTTTCAGAAAGTATAAGAAAGTTACACGACCGTCTCATAGAGGAATTTGGTATATTTCTGCGTACAACATTTTATGACTCCTCAAAAAAATTTAGCTTAGATCTTCATAAGATGAAATAAATCTTTCATAATTTTCTCAAAAACCAAATTAGCATGGAAAATACAAGCAAGTTCCTTGCTTGTTAATAAGCTCTTACATAGCTGAGTTCACAAAAGCTACTATGACACATGACCTGGGCTTACCACAAGCCCCTGCTGACTGATTACTCCATTCATGTGAAGAGCTAAGTTCCTCCAGGTCCCATGTTCTAAGCTGAAAACACACTCTTTGGAGAAATTTGATTCTTCTTGTGATCAGTAGCACTGTAATTATGATGATATTGTAAAAGTGTAAAATTGTAAAGTGCTTGTTTACAGAAATGCTTCAAGCCAAAGGGAGAGATTCCTGATCTAAAATTTAATGCATATATCACTGCTCATCTTAARAGGTTCACTACTGTAAAGGTGCACGAAGAAAGGCGTTGCAGCAATTTTTTKTTTGGTGTATTCATATTTGTAATATAATGCTTCTAGTTTACAGTTTCTATGGCCTGAAGTAGTCAGAAATAAATTTAGTCACGAAAATGAAGCCTAAGAATGATAAACTGGGCAAAGGTGTATAGGTGTTTTTGTTTTTTGGTTTTTTTTTTGCAGTTCACATCCACACTGTCTAAGACACTTAGCAATCTTCATTTATAATTGATGGCATTCTGCAGTCAGTAAAACACCCTAAAGTAGTGTTAAAATGTAGAGCTAAAAAATCTTTTATTATTATCATTATTTTCTCCTTATATTCCAGTTTATAAGGTTTTAACATACAGTATCTGAGAAGACTTAAAATACTGAATCAAAGGAAGGTTTTTTGYTTTCTGCTCAGATGCAAACACCCTTTGAATCAAGAGCTCTCCTTCTTTTCATCCACAGAAAAATGAACAATTATTCTTGTGCATAGCTATGGGAGGAATTATTTTAATTTTTAAAGCTTCTGAAGTAGTTCTGCACATCCCAGACAATTAACTATCCCTAATGATCTCCATGATGGTCATGTAAATGTTCCGTCAAATATAATTTGGGCAGGGAAAAGGAGGCAGGGAGTTGCTGAACTACATCTTTAATAAACGATGTCTCTGCAAAGTTGCTCAACTGTTACTGTTAACTGATCTTCACATTTCACATCATCCTAATAACCAGCTATCAGTCGAAGATCATATATAACACAGGTTTGCCATTTGCAGAATTCCACTTGAAAGACTGATGCACCCAGTGATATAAATTGTGACCGCAGGCAGAGGAACTCATAAGAAATATGTGCTGATATCACATTTCTACATTTTACTATGGAACTGACATTTATGCCATTTACTGCCAAGTGAGAGCTGAAGCAAAAATAGAGGACTATTGAAAGAGGTCATTAAGTTTAATCCTGGCATGAAGTTTAAGCCCTGAATTTAAATGGATCTGGATAGGAAATGCCTAGGAGATGCAACTCCAATAACCCCCAAAATATCATGCATAGGAGGACACCAGTCCTATGGACGAGAATCCTTGTGATTCTACCTCTTGAACGCAAACAAGAAAATATGCAAACATGATGTGCCATGACCCTAATCCAGTACGTGCTTCAAGAGAATATGGCAACAGATTCTTTGAGGGCCATGTCTCTAGACAAAATTTTGCCTTCCATAGGTTAATAAATTCTTTTATATATTTTTTTTCATGAATGAAGGATTTTTAATTGGATGAAGAGTCCAGGAAAAAAAAAAAATCTATCAGCTTTTAGTAGGGAAGTTTCTTTTTTTTGTAATAGAGGTTAACCATAATATAGAGTTGTAAGTTTGAGCTCTTGGACTGTTATGGCACAGATTTTTATATAGCATGTGCATTCCTATTTCTGAAAATTTCATGCTGATGAAAAAAAGGCAGTAGAACAGGCTCACACTCTCCCTTCAGGTATATGTGTATATCCTGCTATAAGATTGACATCCGAGACACAAGTTATGAAGAAATGTTTGCCTTCCTGACTAAAGAATGTCATATTTGTTGTTTCCTTAAAGCATTTTTCATAATTCCTATATCTCACAATGGAGCAGAGGCATTTTTCTCTCACAGGATATGTGATGCCTGGCTTCCTCTCAGTCAGTTAGTCTCARAAATATAGTCTCCCAAACATTTTGGCTTAAAAAAATGACATGGAAGCACTGGGTTCAGCCAGCCTTGGCCTTTATAGTCTTTTATTATCCCAATCCATTAAAGAAGTGACAGGATCTCTTTAGTCTCCTTGTGATATTTCTGAGAGAGGCTGTTCATCCACAGCATAATAATAGATTTCACAATTTCACACTACCTTCAGTTAATACAAACATGACTGCTAGGAGCAGAAATTCCATTGTGAGAGAGCATTAATACATTTTCCTTTGTGTGTGCATGTCTARAAATCTTGTTTAAACAGTGCTTTCTTCTGTATGCCAAGTAGTTATACTTTCAAAAGTAGTTGCCTGCTCAGTATTTTCTTCACTGTAAACTTTTGGCTTCTATTAACTGAATGAAAGCTCTGAGAACTTCACAGTCTCTGCTACAATTGWGAAGTGCTCTTCTGACCTGATAACAACAATGTTAACAAAATGTATGTGTAACACGTGACATATTTGGCTGAAGGCTTATTTCTAAGCTTAGAAACATTCAGCAGCAATTGAGAAATTTCTTGTTAAATGGTAGAAAGCTTTTTAAAAATACAAGAAGAATATTTAAACCAGAATGGCTTATAATATGAATATATATTAAAAATTATAGAATTAAAATAGATTAAAACACACATACAGAGGAAACAGGGGGAGAAGCACTAGTCAGAAGACCAAGATAAGAGATGACCATGTAATCATTGGCATGGGTCAATCATTGACTAGGGAAGAAAAAAGGCAAGTAAGGCAGCTACCTTGACATACTCGCCGAAGCTACACAAACTTGTGTTGTAGGCACTTGGTGGGCCAGAAATGGTGATCCTGGTTTGAATAGAGAGCAAAAGGTTAGGAGATTTGCACAGGAGATAGATGTGTTTGGATTTTAGACTTCAGTTTGTGAAAATCATGAGTATTTCTAAGCACATAAAATACATACATATAATCAGAAGAAGTCAACACCCATCTATTAGCGATAAATCACACCTGACCATATTGACGAAGTCACCTACTATGATGGCTGGTGGCATAACACCACTGTCCGTGGTGATAAAGAAGAGGTGAGACATGTAATAATACATCATACTTAAAAAAATCTTTGACCTACAGCATTCTTGCTTGAAAGTTGAGGATGGAAAAGACAAAGTTCTGGGTGGACSTCCAGGCTCAAGTCAATGACTTGACACAACAGAGGGCCCTTTACAAGCAGAATAACCCAAAAGATGATTCTAGGGATAGTACTGCTTAATGTCTTAATTATCAGTTYGGACAAGATAGAAAAACATTCAAATTTACAGATGATAGTAAATTATGGGAAAATGGCTAATATGCCAAAGGGTAGCACTTCAATCCAGAGAAGCTTTTATAACTTAAAGATCAGGCTAGCATAAATTGCATTAGGTTCATAATGCAGAAAAACAGAATACAGCACCTGAGGCAGGTAACTCCATGAAGAGCTGCAGGGGTCCTGGAGTGGGAGGAGTTGGTACTGCCACTGGAGTGGAGGAGTGGGAGGCTAAGAACTGCCTCACTGAGCAGCAGCATTGATGAAAAAGAGTTGAGCGGACACCAAGCTGAATATGAGGAAACAGCACATTCTCATTGAAATAAAGAAAATGGCACAGGCAACAGATACAAATACATACATTATTCCCCCTACCAGCACAAGAATTCTGCCTAGAATCCTCTGTCCAGTTTTAGGTACCTCAGTTTGAGATTGATCTTACAAAGACTCAGCTGGACAAAAGCTGAATGGATCTACCACCAKCTTTGAATGGGGAATGGGCCCTATTCTCCATGGGAACTGCATCTCCGTATGTCCCTTCTCAACATTTCTATGACTGTTTTTATTTCCACAGAGTAGATATTTGCCTTCTGAAACATTGTTTGTAGCATCTGTAACAGCTTATAAACTAACAGTGAATTGTGAGGATTCAAAATGTATCACATAACACAATAGTTCGCTTTTTTTTTCATTTTTTCTCTGTTCTTTTTAATTACTTCTATCATTCTATTAATTTTATCACTGATTTGACTCCACTGAATTTTTATTTTCRTAGTTCCACCTACTAAAACATCAACATCTTGTTCCTGGGTTGAAGTGGTATGTTCAGCAACAACAACAAAAAAAAWTAAAAAAAAAGAAGAAAATATAAGATGACCCCAAGTATATTTTAAATGAGCTCGCAGAAAAATCAGTGAATATCAATTCATCAATTTACTTTATGGTTTTATGGCATCCAATAATATAAACCATAAACCTCTTGAATTCAGAGTGAATAAATCTTGAATACATCTTGAATTCAGATCCTTGGTTCGCAGGTAGGCTGCTTAACCAGAGAATAATACATTTTCAGCATAGGCCTCAGTCTATTTCTGACCTTTAAAAGAACATCATGTTATAAGATTGATGAAGCTGAGAATGATTATCTTCCGTAACTATCACCATACCATACAACATATGATTATTTTCCTGCTTTATGAATTTTAKATATTCTCTGACAGTGTCAATTTATCAGTTACTGCTCTTCAAGAAAATCATCTGAATTTAACACAATGAGATATTAAAGGTAAAGCAGCATATGCTTATCACACAAGCTGTGTAAATTAAACCGTCTGTCTAATTCCTTGAGAAAAGTTTTAGAGAATTTTTTCCGTTATCCTAAGCTATGYGTGTGTACCCATGCACAAACTCATTTTTCATTTGCATAGCCATATTTTAAGTGTGAACTTTGTCAGAGACATTTTTTTCCCCTCAGCTATAAATAGACTTAGAATTACCGAAAACCAGAATATACTGCATGGTAAAAATAAAATAAACTGTTTCTATTTCTGCTATAGGTATGCTCCCCTGGAGTCCAGAACAGTCACCCAGCTTCATTGTCACCCAGGCAAGTCAGAAATTTCAGACTGATGAAATCTATGTCCCACTTAATAAGACATATCTAATACAGGAGAACACTATGGTAGTAATGAAAAAGCAACTCTGAGTTACACTCAGACTTATTTTGTAACTGCTACAAAAGTGATATTTCCCAGGTGAAAACTGCTGCTCTGACTGAGATTCACCTTAACAGGGATGTTTTTCCCATGTTTTCTCCTCTAGGTTAAACAATAGTAGCTTTCTGTACTCTATTAAATTTAAAATATTGAAATTATACTTAAGTTACATACTTATATATACTTAAATTATACCAGTCACTTACAGTTTTAATAATTTTGAAAAAGCTTTTCAAAGAACAAAAAACTTTTTTAGTGAAGGATAACTCTGAAATTAAGTTTAAAGTATTTCTTTTATACGATGGCAGGGTAGAGATCTCTGCTTAATGTTGCTCTCTTCAGAGCAAAAACTTCTATTTAATTTATTAATATCTACTCTGATCAGAATACAATCTAAGATATATGCAAGGATACTGCTGTATGTTGAAATTTATGCTTGAAATCAAGATTTTTTTTTCTGTTTCATATCATATCCTCACATCATCTCCTCAGTGATAAAATAATAGCACAGAACAAAGATGAGAACAATTCAGTTATAATTTGCTTTCCACAAATCCACTTTTTTCTTTTACTTTTCCTCAGTATGTAAGCAATCGCGAAAAAATATACTTCCATCTTTGATATTAACTTTCTGGTATTGCAGAAGTGAGAGCCATTAACAACCCAAAGAAAGCAATTAAGAAAAGTTATAATTTGAGCAGGACCATAAGCTTCTCTTTCAGATACTAATAGGCATTCAGTTAGAAGAAAGTCTGTGGACATAATCATAAACTCTRTTGATCTTGGGTTAGTTCTGGTGTATGCATAACTGATAAAATAAAAAGATAGAGGACAAACACCTATATTTTTAATTGGCACAAACAGTATCTAGCAAGTTTAACCTACCACATACTTTTAGAAAATGAAGCACAGTTTAGTGATTCTRTCACTGTCAAAAAACATGTACATTTAAACTTGGACAGAGTTTTTCAGCAAGAGATGATTGTTAACAGTAAAATACTTTGTAATACAGTTACATGATATAGTACCAGTTACAATGAAACAAGGTAGATTTTAGCAGAACTTGCTCCCCTTTACTTGGACACTCCTAAAGTTCAGGTAGCCCTGGTGGGGCTCCCAGAGCCTGCATGGCAGACTTGAGCCTATGGACCAGCTTCCAGTGCCTGYATAGCAGACCTGAGCCTACGGAGGCACAACAGAGACCTCAGAGAGTCAGAGCTTCCRAGACAAATACTGTGCAGTTTGGTGCTGATCACGGCTAAAAATACATGTCAAAGGGACACCGAGCTCAATGATCAATTAAACAAAATTACAAAGCATTGAAGATTTTAACTACTCTTTTTATTTTCACGAGAAATATTGATTCATAATMTTCATACCAAAAGTGATTTATGACCTACAATAACTAAGGCTGTGTGATCAAAATGCATGTGGTTGTTGCTGCTTCTGTGGCAGTCTGTCTCCTTCCAATAATCTTTTAGCTTATTGGTCAAATTTAACTACAATTGACAGAAGAGTAGAGTTTACATTTTGACAAAGGTTTTTGGAAAATAGGTGCTTTTTCCTCCACTGAGTAACAWAGCATGATTTTAAATATCATGAATATAAACACATACTGAATCTCTTCCACAAGATATCGCTCTGTAAGAAATATATTTCGAGGTTTCAAGGATATCACAGAAATACTGTTTTTTCTGGAATTACTAAATGCCATTCAGATAAATTTACTAATTCTTTGACTTACTCCCTTGTACAGACAGATTCTCAATACTGGCTCAAGTTAACTTGATTCTTACGTTCAAATAATAACATATATAAAAATGAGAAAATACAATGTTTTTTAAATTGCCTTTTATTTAGACTTTTTCACTACTTTTGTTAATTAGTTGCATTTTGAAGACATAGCATTATTGCTTTTCAAGAAGACTGCTTTGGCAGGCCTAATCTCTGTCAAATCTTGTATTTACTGTATATTATATCTCAGATTGTTCACACTAATGGCACAATAGCATTCTTGCTTTCCTGTAGATATTTTACATTTTTTTTAACCTGCTTATAAAATCCTAAGCCTCAAACATAATTATGAAACACMATTTAAAGTTTTTCACAAGAGTTCAATTCATGAATTTATATATTCCATAACAAATTCAAAATCACCTATTCCAGTAATGAACCTCTAGATCACCTCAAACAAACAATGAGCACCACAAAGAGCAGACTTTCCAGAAGTGCTGCTTTCTTTATATTCTTCCTCCTCCAGTGATTTCACAGCTAAGTAAAAATAGTATAGTATATAAAAATAGTATAAAAATAGTATAAAAAGAGCATAAAAATAGTATATCTGTCCAAAGCTTTGTATAAGTATTTCAAAAAGAAGAGGTGAGAGACAGATGAACTTTATGATTTTTGAGACATCATATAATGAAACATTAGATTTTTCCAGTCACTTAGGGGCTTTCAGTCCACAAGAAGTGCTGGAGCTAATCTGAAGGAAATCTGCAGCACATATATCAAAATCAGTGCCCAAAGTCAAACGTTTCTCTCTACAGATCATCTCCTATCACAACATACTACTTACGAATGTAAATCTAGACAGACCTATCTGCCTTTGCAGACACACTTCCTAAATTTATTAATTCATGTGCATAAATGCATACAAAAGAAAGAGAAAATGCCACCTTTAAAGCCTCCAGTTTTACATGATTTAAAGTAAATTGCATTTTCCTAAATGWAGGATTTTAAACATTTCAAATATAAAATATTCAGGCAGGTAAGTAAACCTTCATCATAGCTTCTTGTATGTTAGTAGAGGCATAGCCTACAAATATGGAAAAAAATGAAAGAAGGAAATATTACATATATTATTAAGCTTTCTCTATTCCAGAAATTATTTTTAGGAAAAGAGCCCTGCTAGGCTCCTAAAATTGGCACACACCACCACAACTGAACAGATTTTAACAAAATGGAGGGGGTCGGGGTGCAGACAGGCGGAGAGGAATCTGCCTGATATCTTTGTCTGCATTCGGTCTTCCAGCATGTAAGATTTTAACATAAAAATTGCCTTGTATATTTGTGCTTTGTACAATACCAAGCATTGTTTTAACCATAAAGCATCTTAATATGGTTTCCTGTTGATCTGAGGAACAAATGATAATGAGGAGTTTTCATGTATAAATATATATATATATGATTTCTGAAAAAGACATATCTCAATTAAAGTGCTTTTGGAAAAAGAAAACACAATTCCCCTAGAAAAAAATAGAAACACTTTTCAAATCAGTTTATGAGACACTTTAAGATCTTGTTAATAAAAGGATTCTTTATACATAAAATTYGTCATTATTGTTGTTATTCTGAATTATGAAGATAAGTTGTTAGTTGGCATATTTTGGCCAACTCTACATTTTAACACAGAGGTATCAAATGCATAATGTATGATAACTGGAAGTCAGTATTCCCATAATATTTATTTCCTGAGGGGCATGTCATAAGAGAAAAAGCTTTTGATGTATTTTTCCCCATCAGAGCTTACTGCCTCAGAATTCTTCTCATGAAGCAGTAGTGTGCTGTAGTAAGCCTAAAAGCTTCAAAGAAAGTCAAGCTGAGAGATATGCTTGGAAAAGTAAAATTGTCATGTATGTTCAACAAGCAGCTACAACATCCAAAAGCAAAAATTTAAGSCAGTTCTCAAAACCTAGCTATCTTCTTAGCTGAATAGGTGCTGCAGATTAGATGCACCAAAATTCACTTGTTTTATGGCAAAGAGCAAGATATRCTTGTAAAGCAGTACTAGATTCAATGTCAATCAATGGGAAGAGAAGTTCTCAGTAATCCAGACTATGACCAAGCTTATCAGAAACAKGTTTTGACACACCACAGTAGGATTTCAGACAAATACCTCAATTCACTTGCCACCTACAGTCTGAAAAAGAAATARGAATTCATCATGAAGCCAAAGAAAATATGAAAAATGTATAAAGACATATGCCTTCTAAAATCATCCGTGTTTGTCTCATACTTTCTTTACCATATGAAGTTAATTTGCAATTATATATCTGTTTCAAAGCCTACTGAATACAATGATATCAGCAGTTTGCTGATTTACAACCATGTTGTCATGTCCTGGACATAAGAAAAAGAAATATAACAAGACAGAAATATGATCCTACTGAGTCACAGACTTACGAAGTTGTAYCGGTCAATCCACTACTACCCTATTAAGAAATAAATAAATAAAATAAAGATAAAATAAAGACAATATTCCCTTTAGATTTCACTACTAAATGTGAAACTAGACATTTTGAAACCAAGATGTGAATACAGATATTCTAACTCTCCAATTTTTCAACTAATCAATGAGATATAAAATGTGGAAGGGCAGTTGTAAACCAGAAGGAAGATTCTATTGAACAAAAGAAATTATCAAGTGGTATAAATATTTCCTCAAAAAGAATAGATGAATTACAAATATATTGTTTTTGACTATTTGTTACCACATAGGAGCCTTTACCACAAAATTACATTTTTACTAAAACAAGTAAAACACATCTGATACCAGAGAAATTTCAGGGGAAAAGAAAGAACAAGAAGACTATTAAATATAGCTCTTAAATCTATTAAGAGAATGATAAGAAAATACTTCAGAAGAGAGAAGCACATTTAAGTGATTGAAAGAAGAAAATTTCTTTAGTAATAGAAATTTTTCTTAACTTATACTAATGTCACTACTCTCCTATTTTAAATTTGAGCTGAATAGCCAACAGAGAGAAATGTCACTAAATACAGGTATCAACAATGTTAATAAACTTAAACCAGTAGCTAAATTGATGAAAATAGCCATGAATTAGTGTCTATAATTTGATTTTAGAAACAAAAATATGCAGATTAAAACTAAAATAAAATTTAACCTAAAATTTATAAACTTGCATATTCACATGACTCACAATAAGATCCAAAAGAATTAACTTCTGACTCATGAAGTTAAGAGAAAATAAATCTCTGATATTTGATTAGACATCTAATAATTTGCAATGTTTAATGATGTGTGTAATATAATCTGTTGATTTTACATTAATCTGGTTGTCTGTTCTAACACATTTCACATATATGACCCTGTTAATTGTGGTGAAGACAAACATTATTTACATTGCATATAAGAAGCACTGTTCCATTTTGCAGGAATACACTGCTGTGTATTCCACACCACATTCACTTGATGTGAAGATATTTAAAGACACAAAGTAATTTCTTCTATCCTTTTTGAAAGGTTTTTAAAATGATTAGCGTTAAGTCATTCAGAAAAATAAGATATGATACAAAGAGTTTTACAATTTTAAAACAGAAGAACCTAATTGTAGACAGAAACACAGAATCACAGAATGGTTAAGGTTGGAAGGGACCTCTAGAGATCATCTAGTCCAACCCCCCCTGCACACACAGGGATCMCTAGAGMACAGAGTGGCATCCAGGCGGGTTTGGAAGATCTCCAGAGAAGGAGACTCCACAGCCTCTCTAGGCAGCCTGTTCCAGGGCTCTGTCATCCTCACTGGAAAGAAGAGCTCCCTCACATGGAGATGGAACTGCCTCTATTTTAATTTGCAGTCGTTACCCTTTGTCCTATCMCTGGCCACTACCAAGAACAGTTTAGCCTCCTCCTCCCTACATCCTTCTCTYCTCTAGGCTAAACAGGCCCACTCRTTTAACTTCTCATACAGTAGGTGTTCCAGTCCCTTGATCATCTTGGTCACTCATSTCTGAACCCTCTCTAGGAGCTCCACATCCCTCTTGCACTGAGGAACCTAGAACTGCACCCAGTACTCCAGGTGTGGCCTCATCAGAAATTTTGAAACAGAAGAACCTCACTGTACACCTTAAAAGTATCTAGAAAAAGTAGGGGGGTTTTGGGGTGTTTTGTATTCTTTTAATGAAAGGTATGCTAACAGAGAACCACTTCATATGAAATTATGTGTATCAGAGATATATTTTAAGATGCTCTGTGAACACAACACAGCAATAGCTACTCCARAGCAGGATTTATGCTCATACAATGAAGCATTTGGGAGCTCTCAAGTAGTTACATTTATTTATATTTACATTTATTTTGTTGCTGCTTCCCAGCTTTCCATAGTTCACAATACTTCAGGTAAACTATATAAAGAATGTCAAAAGGTTAGCAGTATTTATTCTTTGTAAATTAATATATTGTCTTTGTATTTGCATTCTAACCTAAATGCTACCACCAACACAAATAGATCTCTAGATGAAGAGTCAATACAGTTCTCATTTCAAGTGGAACTAGACATACAGCATGAATAATTTTTTTAAGAAGAGTTGCATCTACTCCAAGCCATTTTCTGCCAGGTTGATTTATCTGGATTTCACAACATTTGAACCCCACTGAAGAGTTGTTYCTGGCCAGTCCTGCATCTCTCTCATCTGCACTTCAATATGCTACCTCCACCAAGAATTACCAATATCTGCTTAGCTGATGTGATTTTTTTTTTTTTCCTGGATTGTGGTACCATTGCCCTTTGACATACATCACTACTGAATTCAAAACAAATTTTGCCAATAGCCATATGGGAGTCRCATCCAAATGTGATCCTTAAATGATCCTTAAATGCTGACATAATCATAATATGTATAACCATAACCAGCTTATACAAATTATGAATTCRTGCTGTCTTCTTACACCCTTGCAGAATCTGTCAAGGCCAAAAAATGACAATATATTTTCTCTTACAAAAAATAAGCAACACAAGTTCTTGTTAGCGGGCTTCAAAATTAGTTTACAGTGAAAAAAACCTTTTGAACCAATTGCACTAGGCACTCTGATAGCACACTGCCAGAAATGAYACTCATAGGCAGCACAGAAGGTCCACTTGGCTGGTAGCATCATGAACACATAGAAGCACATTTTCTATCCAAGAAATCCTGTTTTCCTGTTTTGCAGCATGTAAGCCTGTAAGCCCTTGTCTACCTCCAAAAAAACTTTGCAGTTCTTCAGGAACAGTTATCCCAATACTACTTTTAGGAATATGAAAAAAATGTCCTCACAGTTTCATAGGCTAAGGAGAGAAATGTAAATAATGGTATGACATTACACTTGTTAAGCAAACATTTGTACGTAGTAATGGGACCAAAGTTCAGACAGAGGAGCAAAAGAAATGCTTTTTAAATGCTTGAACTCTTAACACTTTGGAAGAAGACAGAAAAATATATTAAAAATAACTACATAGAAGCTTCAACTGAGGGCACATCAAGCTCAGTCAACTGTCAGTATTTTATCTCCAATTTCCAGCCACATATCAATATAATTTTGCAAGCTCCTGCTATTTAATATAGCTGCCAGTCCTTACTGGCTCAAGCTTTCTTTACGCCTCTAGCTAAAAACCTTATTATTGTGGAAAAGTTCTACCTAGAAACTTCAGTTGAAGATTGCTTTCACTCTTACAATTTTCTTTCCAAATCTTTGAAGACGGTGTTTCTATTTGTAACAAAGTTTTTTTTTTCTGAAGTTTACTTTAGAAAAGTATGTTTGAAAATAAAGCCAAATCCACTTCTAAAGTAATCCAAACATTCTGTTCTAAATAATTTCATCCTTTGCCTTAAAGTTAGGCTTAGTTTTTAGGCAAAGACTTTTAAAATATATTTTCTTCTGCAACTCTCTGCTTTCCCACTCCCAATTATCTTTCTGCAACCTTTGTGTTTGTACTAATTTTTGAATACTTTATATTTACAGCATAAATACAGTCGAATATTTGGAAAAGAATATATAGAATATTTCTATATTTTCAGTGTTGTCCATGAGCAAGCACATTCATGTTCAGCTATGAACATACTTAATAGCTGAGTTCTATCCAACTCCCTTGCCATATAGATTGCAGTATGGGAAGGGCAACTTTTTCCACAAAAAAAAAAAATGTAATTTAAAAAATTTTAGCATTTCAACAATGATACAGTTCTACTTGTATAAGTATAACTAGCATTGCATAAATAAATACTAGTGAATGTTCCTGCTTGGTGAAAATCAGAAGAATAAAACTCTGAAAGAAGCAACTTTTCCTACTCCGTCCTTCTTTTCTACCTACCTCTACACCTAAGAGACTGAATGAATCAGCTAAGAAGCTCCAAGTCTGAGGAGACTAAGCAGCTGAATTATTCTTTCCTTAAGCCTCTTCAGGTTTAGCTTTATTACTTAGCCATAGTATATCAGTAACTTTGAGAATGACAACTTTGGTCTTAGATCAAAGCTGCAAGTAGTTAGCTAGATTTTTTCCCTTTCAAGATACAACAAAAAGAACATACACAAAACATGCAGACCTGCAAARTGAGTATTCTAGAAATTAGAAGAACAGAGTAACAGAAGATACTAGCTAGACTAAAGCAAAATTTATATGGATGGGCATCCTGCATTGGAACTATCTGTAATGGTAGAACTATACTTCCAGATGGTGTTCTCCACATCAATGGTTTTACCTCGTGGACTTGCTGAATCAGAGGTGATATGATCCTCCTGAGCTATCGAGGATATCTTTTTCTTCCATTACTTTGAACTGGTTTTGAACTCAAATTTTTAGTTTCCAGTGTTCCTCATGACAACCAGTGCCCCTTTTGCAGTGCGTGAGGTAGCATTGCTTTTTGTTGTTTTGAATCTGTCAATTGTGATTTCATTTAATGTCCTTTTAGTCTATCAGGACAGCCCATACTCTCTATGCCAGTTAGTAGGCACTAAAACACTTATCTCTAGACTGAACAGTTATGGTTATTTAAGTTTCCCATATTGTTACCATAAACTAAACTATGCCTGCAGATGTATGCACAAGATGAGTTACTTACAGAAGTGAAATATAAAGCTTAGGTTCATAATCTGTACCTAATAAAACAAGACTTAATATTAGCGTACRTATTTAGTAGGTATAATGTTATCACTTCATTATAGGTTTTAATAATTATTCTTTCTGAACAATAAATAAATTTTAACTGATGACTTAGAAAAAGACTCTGCCTAAGTAGTTACAACCACATATTTACTTTCTACAAAGAGAATAGGCCACAAACTAGGGATATAATAATCAGAAAGGTATAAATAGGAGGGCATAGATTTTGAAAAGTAGAGAAAAAGAGTGGGATAGGAGAAAAGTGACAAAAACTGCTCAGACAACTCAGCACACTGTTTGCTCAAAAATATTTTGCAGACTCAAAAAATTTCAAAACAATTCTGGACACAAACAAATATGTGTAGACACAATGCAAAGAGGTCACAAGTAAATATATGCATTTATTAACAATTGATCTAAGCTACAGTTTAATGTATTCAGACATCTATAAGGTAGGAGAGGTCAAAAATATCAACAGCAGTTACAGGCAGATACCTTTAGGAGGTTTTATAACCTCATTAAGAATTAAAATAAAACTGTAGTTGGGAATATCCAATAGACCTTTTCTGTTTGCATAATGAAAAAGTCTTTATGTTGCCTTTATATATCTCAATAATTGGCTACATGTAGGAATCAGGAGATTCCTACRGGAATTCTGGGACATTTTAAACTTTAAGGTTAAATTGTTCCAGAAAACTACAAGGGTCTGCCTTACTCTTTTTTTTTCATCTTTTTCTTTCTTTTTCTTCTCTCTTTCTTTCCTTTTTTTTCCCTACAAAATCAAAMATTATGATCAGCTACATGTAACCACTCACACAGCACACCACTATAGTAGAATCATGGTTCAACAATAAATTGGTCCCTCCCAGTTACAACTCTTGGTATGAGGGTAAGAAGACCACAGTCTTCATTCTAACTTAGATTTTTAGGCGTAAAAAATTGATAAATCGTTTATAAACAATGACAATACTGTAAGCCATGCAATATACAATTAATCTAGTGATCTATTCCACCATTTTATGCTGTGAATTATAAAATATATGAGGTGACTAAAGCAATAATAACTAATATAATACGAATCACTACAAAGTTCAAAAACATATTGAAATTCCATTTGCCATTTTTACTACACGAAGAGCTGTCAAAATCATTCAAAGACAACAATACAGCTCCTAGTAGTAGACTTTTTGCATGGAGAAGCTATTGATTTTTAAAACAACATCAAATAAAATATCACTATTTGCAGTATCTACTATGAATTAAGTAGCCTCCTCAGAAATATCTCTTCTAAGGTTCATAGAACTAACTGTTCTGTGGATTTATCCTGAGTGAGGACAATGAGTAATAACTAATCCATTTTCCATTAAAAGTGAAGGCTGGTTTACATACAAATAAAACTGTCTGATAAAAACTGTTTCATATATTCAATTTGCTCTTACAGTTTACCCAGGTCCCTCCAGACACCAACTTGCAAGAATGCAAATAGTGGGGAATGGCTGTTAGCCTAAGAAGCAATGTAATCTTCAACAGCAGGATTCTTCTTGGAACAAGATAGAGGAGGAAAAGAATTCACTCTGCAACCACTTAATATTTCTACACCAACCTAGGGAAAATGCAGATATTTTATTGTCAGAACAAGGTGAATACTACTAAAATAACTGCTGATATATAGCACAGGCTAAACTTTTGATGCAAAATGTGGCCTGGAAGATAGAAACATGAACTTTATGCAATACTGCAGTATGCATGGACCATATTCACTAATGCATTTAGACTATCACATAAGTTTCCCAAAGACTAAGAAATCATTCATTCCACCTTCTCTTAAGGATCTAAAAGTTGAACATGCATGCTGGAAGATGTAAAAAAAAGTAAAATTAAATATAAGAAGAGAGGAAGTAAGCCCCCTTTAAGATATTTTTAATAACTTTTTTTTCCAGTAGTAATTGTGATATTAGAAAAGTAGTCTGAATACAGTTTACAAGATATCAAAATAAAAGATAGAACTTTACATACAGAACAAAAGATCAGGAATGAGAGGCATGATGCCACTTGCCAAACAAAATAATTAAAGATGAAGTAATTAATCTTCTTAATAATAACACTCATAAATCTTGAACTTTGTGCTATAGTCCTGCTAGTTGTTAAAGAAGGCTCTCCATCAGGAGTAGCTAATGGATACAACAACTGCACCTATCCGATAATACAGCTCACTGACGACTGCATTTCAATAGTGTTAATTAAGGATCTAGTGGATTTTTAGGACAGAAGTGATTTTCTGRTAACATTAATCACAGAGTGAGTTTTTGGTTGAATATTGAAACTTCAAAGGACTTTAATCAATGTCACTTATTAATTTTTTGGATCATCAACATCATCATCTTTGAAAAACTAAATACAGATTAAATACATTTTCCTACATATCATCTGTGCCATATTTTTAAATCTGACATTTTCTTTCTTCATAAATTAGACTATAGGAAAAACTTCCTTCTACAGAATACATACCAAAATCTAAGAAACTTACACTTTATCTTAAATGTGCTTAATTCAGCTTGATGATATTTCTGTCTATCTAAATACTTTGGCAGAATTTGTAGAATTGGTTCCTGTCAGGGATTAACCTAAAAATACTGTAGCAAYATTTTTTAAGAACCTGGACTATTGCTGGAACCTGGACTATTACTGGAGCAKTGAGAAGGACTTCTGAACCAAGATAGGGACAACAAAGTACAGGTTGTTCCTTCCTCTTTGTTTCTTTGTTCTTCCCCATCCACTTCCTCCTGTAACTGCTTTATTTGTTATTTCAATATTTTGGCATCATTCAAATGTTTTTATTTTGCTAGCAATACTTCAGTGAAAACCCAAGTAGAATAACTTATTTCCATTAAGTTAGATTTTTTTTTCCATCATCAAATAAAAATTTTTGGGTCAGAGTCAACCTCAAACAGAATTTTAAAGGACATTTACGGAAATTATGTTTGTCTGTTTAAATCTTCCTAATTTTCACTGGTTTTAATTTTCGATGTCCAGACTGGGAAATCACACATTCATTGTCACTATTTTTTCTCCACAAAAACAAATAAATTATTTTGTGGGAGTGAATGAGAAAGAACAAAGAAACAAACAGAAAAGAACAACATGCAAAGTATTTTATTCTCAAAACAAATGAAAACCACACAGAGAAGACTTGTTTAACACATTTTCTATTAACAATAAGGCATTTTATTATGCTGTACATTTTACAAGTTTTTTCAATAGTAGAACACATTTTACTTTTATTACCAATGGGCTGTACATTCTCTTAAACAATGATTATATTATAAATAATGCATAATGGTTATCACAGGGAAGTTTCAGCCAGTAAAAGATGATATTATTGTGCAATCGAACACCATTMCTCAACTACAGTGAACACAGATGGAAATTAGCAGGACCACTGAAATAGACAAGGAGAACAAAGAGATTCTGGTTTTCATTAGGCCTATTTAGCAAAAATATTGTATTAGTTGCTTTRTTCATTTGTTGAAAATATTTAAAGATTGTTTTGTATTGAAGCTTCCTCATTTTAAGGTGTTCAGATTACCTCAAAATTAAWATATGCCATCTTATATTTCTGAACTATCTCCATAAGACTGAAGAAAATAACAAAGAGAAACCCTAAAGAAACAATAACAAAAAAAAAATATTCCTGAATCTGAGAACAAAAGATAGGCCCTTATATTTGCAGCATTAACAGATGTTTCTTATTTTTAAGTTGCATTTATCCAAAACAATCAATACTTGGCAAAGAAGGGAAGTCTTTAGAGCCATTTAGTGTTGCAGAATGGGCATATGCAACACGTGGATGGGATACTCTACATTTGCTGGCCAAATGCAGAAGTAGGATACTTTGGAAATCTAGCAGCAATATAAGATGCTCTGTCCAGTTCAATCCAAGTTCCCCTGAGGAAAGATTGTGATTTGAACATCATTCATTGGTATTATCTGTAAATAAGTTCTCAGATAAAGTTTTATCTTTCTGTCACATATAATAATCTTTCCATGCAATCCTTCTTTCCTGTTTACAAAAGTTGTCATTAGATGTGGACCAGAACGGCAAAGAATGAAACACAAACTCAGGGTTGAAAGCAGCCCTAAGGATCTGTGTTTCTTCCTTCTGCTGTGACAGAACCTTGGAGATGGACCTCCAAATGGACTTCCAGGCAAATAATTATGACTTCTGTAGTTTTCATTTTTTATACAGTCAAAATGATTTTTAATTAAGATCACATTCATACATTGTACAAAGTCAAGTCCAGTAAGAAAAGCGGTCTGTAACTACTAAAATAAACAAACAAAAAACTTCAAAAGAAAAAAGGAAAGAGAAGAAAAAAATTAAAAAGAATATTTCTTGGCATCATTCTATCCAAGATACTTGATCACGCTTGAGTCCATTTTTTTCTAAGTGAAAACAACTGTTTGAATTGGTCATGCAGTCATCAAATCAAGTTTTGGATATAAACAGGCTGAATAAAAGAGCTTAAGAAAAGAATGGAACATAAATGTATCTTATTACAGCCAGAATTTTATGTTCAAGACAATTTACACTCTAAATAGGACTTTGGGGAAACCATCTGTAGTGATGGTGGAAACTGCAGAAGGTCAATCAGTCTGGAGAAGAGCAAAGGTGATGAGAAAGGTGGAAAGGAATATCTAYGCCGTACCTAATTACATTCTTGTTTCTTATCTTTGAGTATGATCTCTTACAACTATGCTTATTCCAAGGAGCAATATYTCTTTTGACCATTACCGATTAAGARTATCATATTGAAAAAAACACAGTTTATTTAAAGATCATGTGTAGGAGAAATGACAGCAGGTGTCAAGAATGCATATGCAAAGAAGCCAATATCACTCACAGACAATATAATTCACAGCTTTATTGCCATTATGTGTGGCTGCTTTATAAAGCATCTTGATAACTCATTTGACAGCAAGTACAATTTGTTTTGTCACTTTAGTGGACCTTCTTCTAAAATAGCATGCTTTACCTACATAATTAAATGAAGAGTAAGGCAATTTAAAGATTTAGTTATCAGTGAGTTCGGATGCTGCCATACACAACATAATATGATTTGACTTCAGAAACGGTAGATTTTCTATAGCATGTTTGATTTTTGCTAACCATGCTAAGTCACGCATTACTAGATCTTMACTGCCACTTGACACAGTATGCCAAAATTCAGCAATTGCTTTACAAAAATGTTGAGTTGTTAGATTGTCTGAACTTTGGGATATTACCATGTGKAAGCATTACAATTAATTCTTTGTTTATGAGAATTATCTTGCTCACATATCAGTATAAAATTTACAAGTATTTCTATAAACATGAGTCTTGATCTGTCTCCTCCCCATTTTTTCTTTTTTTGAGAATCACCTGGAAAACATATGCTAATATGTTTTAAACAAAACTTGTTAACAAGTTCCATTTCAATTTAAGTAACACCAATACCCCTGCAGGTAGATGAAAATCATTAGTGTCAAGCAATGGGSTGGCACACTGGCAGAGGCCAGAACTTGTTCTCATATCACTGAATGCATTTGATATCTCACATCCTCCCTCCAACTCCCCAGTTGGGACAGAACCCCAAACTTTGTTTTGCATCTCAGATGAAAATGGATTATAACAGATCATGTACTGATTTTTTTCTTTTTTACCTAAGTAAGGATTTAGGATATCCAGGTAAAAGTTATTTTTTAGTGTGTTTTTGCTTGAAAGAATCTTAGCATTCATTTTCTGATTTGTTTTATAAAATAAAAAATCAGAATTTGCATTAGTTTTGACTCTTGGTAACAATGAAAATATAGACATTTCTTTCTTAGAAACAATGAAAGTTTTTCCGTATCCGCCTGCCTTTTTTTTTTTTACACTATTCTTTATTTCTCCCCTCCCCCCATATTCATTTATTTTAATTTATAAATACTGCTATTTTAGACAGATTTGTTAGAAGCTCTTCTCTGTTTTTTTTCCAAGTGGGTTTTTTTTTCTCCATTAAGCAAAGTCATTTTGCAAATGTCAAGTTATTGAGCATACTAGGCCCTCCTWAAAAAGTCTTGGTGTCAGGAAGAAAATCCACTGTATGAAAACAGAAAAGAATAGAGGAAAAAAAATAAAAAAATAACAGAACAGAACAAGATGAGTTCTATTCATTTGATGAAATGAATTGTCCAGGAAAAGAAAAAAAAAAAAAAAATCATTGATAGATACCTTCTAAATATAGCAGAATTTTATAGGATCTTATCCAACTGATTTCCTRCTATCAGTAATGGCAGGAAATCAAGAAGATTTGAAAAAGTTCCAATTGTATATGTAAGCCATCTGTAAAGGCTACAAAACTACTACTAAAGCAGAAACACAGCAGCAACACAAATTAGCATGCAGCTCTGTCTAGAAGGCTACAACTTAACTTCTTGGTGGATAATTTATATCAGTTTTAGACAGACTGTCCCTTTTTATTCACTTCAGCAAAGGCAATTTAATCAGAACACAGTACAGCAAATGAAAATGCAGCCTGTGAAASAAAGAATAACTGAAAGAATTGCACAATCTGTGCAAACAAACAAATAACCTAGCAGGTAAGCCAAACAAAATTGAGGAAAAAAAGAACTAGAAATTAATGAAAAAATTAATACTAAAAATACTTTTAACAGTTAATTTAGTGTTAGGAAGACACCTTTAATTTCTTATTTTTTACAGTTCACAACATTTGTTATTAAAGAGTCATGTGGATGCTACTACAGGATGATCAGGGAGACCTCACAGATGTTCTAGCAGTGTTTAAAAATCAGCTGAAGGCTATGAACAATTGGACTTCTTGCCTAACTTGCAAGGGCCATTTGKTCACATAAAAGAGCACTGGTTTCCTATAGAAAATAATGAAATTAAGAAATCTGGGATCAAAGTAAATAATCTCCAGGATATCTCTGTTTCTTTTTTTTCTTTTGCTGTATTAATTTACCAATTTTAATAGGGACCAGGCTGGAACAATCTGGGTAGCATTGCAGTTCTTAGTGAAGATCTCTAGCTTACATTCTAGTATTACAAGAATATCTTCTGTAAAATAAGCTTTCTACTGAGATACCTGGAAGTAAGAAAAATAATACTCATATGCATGTTCAGGAGATGGAAAGACACATGCAGCTTGGCAGATGTCAAGGAAGCTATTAAAACAAAACTGTGTAAGAGTGAGATTTGACTGAAAGAAGGAAGAAAGCCTCTGTAYAGGCAAAAGTCAATCTCTACAACCACAGTATATTTCCAGGTAGAGAAAAGCGGGTTTTGTATCTGCTTATTCTCAGAGCCAGCTGTAAGCATGTAGTAACATCAAGGTAGTCTTAGCACCATCCTCACATATCCTGCCCCAGGCGATGCAGTAGTTAGTTCTGTTGTACAAAGTAGGTAGAACTGCTGTGTTATGCTACCTCCGTTTGTCAGTAAAACTCAACAGATAAAAGCAGAATGGAAGGTGTTAATGAGATTTATAAATTTTTGGAGCAGATGCATATAGTTATCTCCAAACTATGTGCTGCGCCTGTTGGGCTGTTTTTATTTTCATACAGCCAATGTTTCATATAGTCATACACATGCAAACATGTATGCTTTTTGTGCAAAATCCCTTCAAAAGAGGATTAAGAAGGAACTGAAAAAGAACATTCAAGCTTCTCTGGATGTTACCAGACAGGAAGAAATGGCACCAGAGAGCAAGCTGTAATTTAACTATCATTTACCAGAYTGAAAAATAAAGAAGCAAATTTTCACGACTTTATACGGAGTACTTGAGTGCCCACTCAGGAAGACATATTGACTTAGTATTTCTTTCCCTCATCAATTGCCAGCAACTTCCTACTGCAGCTTCCTCTCTAGTATATCTAGTATCTAGTATACTGGTACAGAAGGATTGAGAGAAAAGACCCCCAGTACTTGAGAATACTTGAGTACTTCATCAACCCAAAAAACATTTTTAAAAGGCTTTTAAAATCCCACTCCTCTTTTTTTTCATCTTTTTTCTTTGCAGAAAAAAAAGAGCTGTGGGGACAATAATTACAATAAGGCTATGTWATATTTCTGTAGGAGAGAATGGAAACAATTCCCCGTAGTTTGAAAGATCTCCTATATCCATTGTCTTAAGAGTAACCTAACTATCATGCAGATGGGGGATCATCCCAATTACAACTGAAGCTATTAGTTTAGAACCTGAATCACACAGGAAAATTACATTTTTTCTCTYCTAATTCACCAATTTATCATAGGCATTTTTAAGATGCAAAAATCTATTATTACATCCCGACAGTTACTTTTCCCTCAAATGAATTGCCTCTACTAAGCTGTTTAGTATTTTAAGTAACTTATCTTGTTAGTATATGGAGCCTACAAAGTTACTCTGTTGATCTGGCTGTAAATTACAGACCTGGCAATGATTTAGCCAATGAACAGTGTGAGAGAGTATTCTTCCTCTAAGCTTGGTATTACATAGCAGCTACTTTAATGAAACATATGAAAAAATCTATTACTTTCTAATGAACATAGTGCTTTACAATCAACTTGATTTGTATTGTATAGAGAATTACATTTTTACTCATTGTTGCAGGGAATGATATATTTCACTGCAGCTTCAACTAGGTCAAAAAGATAAGAGGCTTTAAGTGCTTAATTAGAAAGGCTTTTAGTTTTAAAGATATGCAAAGTCGATTAATACTAGTGGGCTATAAAACTACATGTTACGACTGATGACAGCTCCAGCTTTGAGGCAAATGCTTCTAATTAAAACTGTAGTATTAAAAATGCTTTGGAGAGAGACCTATGCAACCATTTATATTCTACAGTCACAAAAACAATCAAAATATCAACACTATTTTGAATGTCTACACTCAGAGGTATTTAGGAAACAACTGAAATTTGTAATATTTACCCATGGAAATTGCCTATGGACCTACGCAGCTACTGTCTATCAGCAACAGTAATCACCAYGGTGCATATGCAAGCATATCTGAGCCATCAACACCAAAAAAATCTTTGGTAAAGAGAAATTTTGTTGATAAAAATTTGTGTGTTACATATTTATATGAAAGGTTAGGATAAACTGATTTCATCCTGCAAATTACTATGAAAGAGGAAGGAAGTGTTATAAGTTATAACTAATCAAATACCATGTTTTTCTTTTTGATCATGTCACTTTGTTTAAAAAAACAAACTCTAGAAGGACACAATGGTTCTGTAAATTGCACTGTCAGATTAGAAGAAGTCTTAGGACAAATGCATGGCAATTTGTGATGAAATTTATGGAGAAGGYCTAGAATCCTAATCATCGTTCACAATTTGTTTAATAATTATATACATGGTTTAAAAAGAGCAGGARATTCAAGCTATTGTAAGAGATCAAGCTGAGAAGTACAATAGGAACGGCAAAGGAACAACAGTGACTTAGTCTAAAATATATGCAGATTAGTTTTCTAAATACATTCTGTATTTATCTGCAAGAGAATACAGTCCTGAAAAATTTGTGTAGTAATACACCTTGTTCACACTATACATTTAACAGACGTCTTTAAAAGATGTCTCACACAGGAAAAACTATAGCTCCTGAAAACATGCCTTCTCTACCGAGAACTCACACAGCAAATAACATCAACATGGTTAGAAATGGTTAGAAGAAAAAAAATCCTATTTCCTGTATTAAAAATAAAAAAAACTTAATACCAAAAAAAAAAAATAAGAAGACTTTTGTATGATTTAAAAAAAAAAAAAAAAAAAGGAGAAAAGTATGAATAGGTAGAAAAAGAGGCCTCTTTCCCTGGTGTTATTTTGTCCTCTCTTACTCATGCACCCTGACATACAGCACTGACATCAAAGCGTTGGGTATTCCTTCAGTTGCATTCTTGGGCAGCTCATTGTTCCAAAGGCAGAATGGGAAAACAGGAGTAAAGAGAAGGAGCTACATCTCACAAACACTAGGCATCAGACATTTTGTTTTTAAAAGCTTCCATTTTTGTATTTTTTTACTTTTTGGTACAAAACTCCCTGATTGCTAATGTCCTTCGGTTGACCCTGCTAATATGAAATACAAGACATTTCTTTCTTCTCTAATTAGCTTATATATACTTACACTTTTGCATTAAATTGTCACAAGAGGTGAGGGTAATTCATTTACTCAATCTTAACTTCTCCCTGCAAGTATATATCACTCCCTAGTTCCCATACATATCAAATGAATATAATATTCCTTAATATTAACTTATATAATATAATAATATATAATAATACATAATATATAATATAACTTATATAATATTCCTTATTAATAATTAATAATAATATATTAACTATTGGTCTGTAGACATAAACAAACAATGACATGATGGACTTTCCTAGCACATCATAAAATAATGTATTCTTCACTTTGTGTATGAAATGAGAGAAAGGTCATGGTGGAAGTAAAATCAATAACATCACTAAAAATGCAGAATACAGTCCACACAAATGCAGTCTACACGTAACAGTGTGTACTGCATAAGTAGTTATAACTCAAGCACTTCCTACTTTTGGCAAGCTTCAGAAGCATATTTTTCTTTAATGTATGTGTAATTATACACTCTGYAAAACAGATTAAAAATCTGTTCTTAGTCATTCCTCCTAATGATGCCTTTGGAGCTCAGGGGTTTTCAACTGCTGAGAAAAAACTCTGAAATTAAAAAGCAGACGCTGGATGGAAGAAAGCATCATGAAGGCTGCCTGCTCCATGAGTCCTCCCAGAAACCTGMATATCGTTGACAGAGATTTATATTTTTTTCATTCATGGTATCAAAATATTTCTTATTTAAAATCATAGAGGTTTTCATATGATTCCATTCTCTTCTCTTATATGGCATCTCCAGTATGCTAGTTCATACTCATTAATTAATGATAACATTTATCTCATTAGGAGTTAACTATTACAGGCCATTAAAAATTCTCTCTATATAAAAACCTTTCATCTAGACAATTTTTTTTTTTTTTTACTTCCCGATATATACACTCCTGTGGTTTATTTCTCTTCTTCCTCCCATCCTTGGTATTCTAAATTAGAGACAAAAGTATAGCAAAATCCACAGTGGAGGTTTCAATTACTTTTAGTTTTTAAAATAATGGTTGCTATTTTTCCATAAGATCATAAACAACAATGCTATTAAATAGAACAAATATTTCATGCCTACTGGCAGTCAGGAAGAAAAATAAGAAAACAAAACGTGTGCTGGAAGTATTAATTTAGTACATCAGAATCAAGAAAAGAAGACAGTACATTTGAAATATCTGAGTACATTTGCTGAGTACATTTGAAATATCTGAAATGTGAGAAAGATGCACAACTCCATAGAAGACTGGGTAATTCAGAAAATGAACAGACAGATTTGACTTCCACTGTAACAGCATGCAAGAGACTTGTATATATATGTTTCTTGCTCATGTTAGACACTGTCTTCTCCCCTCTAATTTGCTAGATGGATCCCTGCCCCTCTACTCAACTCTAGTGAGGCCACACCTTTGTCCATAGTACAAGAGGGATGTGGAGCTGCTAGAGAGAGTCCAGCGCAGAGCTACGACGATGATCACAGGCCTGGAATATCTGCCCTATGAGGAGAAATTGAGAGAGGTGGGCCTGTTCAGCCCGAAGAAGAGAAAGCTGAAAAAGGCTGAAAGGGGACCTGATCAGTGTCTACAAGTGCCTCAAGGGTACCTCCACAAGTGGGGAGGATGGTGCTGGCCTCTTTTCAGTGGTGGCCAGTGATAGGACTAGAGGAAATGGCCACAAACTGAAGCACTGAAAGTTCCACAGAAACTTAAGGAAAAATTTCTTAACAGTGAGGGTGACGGAGCCCTGAAACAGGTTGCCCAGGGAGGTTGTGGAGTCTCCTTCTCTGGAGATCTTTCAAAGCCGCCTGCATGCCACTCTGTGCCATGTGCTCTAGGTGTCCTGTGGGTGCAGCGAGGTTGGACTAGATGACCTATAGAGATCCTTTACCAACCTTAAGCATTCTATGATTCTACGTTCCTATTTGTTTGAACTTCCACTTACATGTTATTTAACCTTACTTCCTAAGGCATCTGTGCACAGAATAGGAAAATATTCTTGGCAGCATTCTCTTTATAGCTTTTCTGCTTCTGAATGACAGAGAAAGTAAAATGGTAATAGTGAATAAAAGGAGAAAGACAAAAGAAATAATTTCAAAACAGTTTGTTCAGAAGATCAGCAACAAATAGAGGGTAAAGATACACRAAAGAAATGGGTCACAGATGAAATCATTACATTAATATTTGAAATAAACATCACTTTGTATGAAAACTAGCCATTAATCATCATTGTAATACGAAGGTTGAACCTAAAGTTATAAAATCTTACAAATACGTTAAATATCCACAAAAGAATTTTGGAAACAAGAAGAGTTGGGTGCACATGATACTTATCTGACAGAAGATATGTTTTTCCTCTGACACRACCTATTTCTGTCCTTTTCTATTAGATTACTGTTCATTTTCTATTAACCTATTGTATATAGCTACTAATGTTACTCCACGGTGAAAGACTGTACAATCTGTCAATGTGCTTATCCTCTATAGTTGGCAAAATACATTTTGAGGGGTGAAGAAAACGTGGGCAGCCCTTTTCTTCTATACATGTGAACATTCCACTTGGCAACTGCACAGAAAAAAATCTATTTTTTGAAAATATGTGTGCAAATCTTTACCAGAAAGGCAATTATTTACATAACACAAACACTTTTCAGCTTGACCTAATATCGGTTGGTCAAAGTTTCACTTATGATCAGAATGCTTTTGTGAACGAATGGGTTCCTTTCAAAGAAGGCATCTGATTTTCATGTTCATGAATGCTGCGCTAAATCTTCATGAGTGGATGCCTTCTCTTATTTATTGGAATGAAATTTAGTTTAAGAGTGGATATTTAAGTTTTGAAAATATCTGCTTATCCCATATTTATTCTGGATTTTCAGATGACGCAATGCAATGGTATTGTCATGTAGATTAGAAGAATACACAAAGACTGCAAAAAAAAAAAAAGGTGTGTAGTCACAGAACAAGTTGTAAAGTGACTATTTACACTGCAGAGCAAATTTTTCTTCTTAAAGGTTAAGTGAAAAATGTGATATGAACTAATAGTCAGTAATGACAAGATGACTCTCTCACATATGTCTAACTGATCAATTTGAGCAAATTAATTCCTGGAGTCACTGAAGATTTTTCTGAAGATTTTTCTTTTGRACTTGTTCTAAGACTTGTTCTAAATAGACAGCAGTTCTGTTAAAGAAGAAAGAAGAAATTAATACTACTACAAACGATATCGGACATTTCTGAAGAAAGAGAGAAAGCTTAGGCAGAGCCATGACAAAGACAATTAAAATTTCAGATACAATCTGCACTTTATTGAAAAGGCTGTCAGAGAATTATAGGAGGATAGAAAGATATTTCCCATTATCTCTCATATGTGCAACAAGATGGGAAAAAAAAAAAAAAAAAGGGAGAAAGAAGTAGAGAGAGAAGTAGAGAGAGGTGAGGGATCATTTCCTAAAAGTTCTTGGGCTCTTGTTCTACTAATTCTTTCTTCTCTAAAAATTATCATCCCTTGTCTTTATCACATTTACCTTTCAATCATTGGCTCTGATTTCCTCATTGTTTATTCATTGTCTACTGATAGAAACTTTTCCCATGTTAGGTGGTAGCAATTACCTACTAACTCAAAAATAAAAGATAGCACTTTCTGGAGACCAACAATAAAGTCATCATTTTGAGGTCACCCTTTTTCCTCCATGCCTAATAATTAAAAATTAAAGTTGATAAGCTCGGCCTAATTTTCAAGTGTACATTGTAATATTAGGCCCTATGTAGAGACACAAAAACTCTGTACATTTGCTCGAGCACCACTAAAATGTTATTATACRACAATATATGGACAAGGCAAATTTTAACTGTGGTGAATTGAATTGTGTCAGTGCTTCCAGATACCAGTAGCAATGATGGATACATGACAAGTTTCATCTAAGCTTTGACTCAGAAGAATAAATAAACCCTACCTTGTTGATGTGATGAAGGATTAACCTTTCTTGAGCTTGTAAAGATCTTCACATAAGCCATTTTACATTTCAGAACTAAATCTGAGAAGTTACATATACCTGTGCTGCAGTTTCCAGCACAGAATTTTAACTTGTCTCACTACTTGCATTATTTATTTATTTATTTTTACTGTGGATGCGGAACAAATATTCTTATAACTATCCTCATATTTAAAGGTAAATATTCTCAATATTTCCAGAAAATGTTTTAATGAATTAACATGGAAAAACTCAGCCATACAACCCATACCTACTCAGAAATCAAAATATAAATGCAGTCATACACAAAGTCTTGAAGCCAAACTATGGTAGGGTGAAAACTGAAGCACATATGTACACARGCTAAAGACTATGTAAAGCTGACATCTCCAAAGAGTTTTACGATCATTCATTAGCTCATTAGTAAATAATCCTCCTTAAAAGTGAAAGGTTAAAAAGGTGGAGCATCTGTCAGTATGTTGACAACTACCTGCTGTTTTGATAATCACCTGATAATTTCTACTTGTCATATCTGTGACTCCGAAGAGACTATAAATAGTTAAAACATAATCAAAAAAAGAAAGTGACAGATTGAAGTAAAATAGGTAAGATATTAAGAAAAGTTTCTTAAATCAAAAGGTTCGAGGTTTTAACTGTCATTCTGAAGATGTGATATAACTTCAAATATTGATTATAGTCTCATTATGAAGAAATATGTTGAAGTATTGCAGGTCTTCTGAACGATTTTGTGATATTTTTACTATAAAAGGAATTTTATGCTGAGTTCAAAATGAAACTATGTAGAATCACAGAAAATATCTAGATTTTTTACCAAGTTCTTATTGAAAAGTTCTTTTTTTCTATAATCAGAAGTTTTTTTCTAACAAGGGATTGTATGCAAACATACATTTTACATTTTCAAAGAATTATTTAATGGTTAGAACAACTATTCAGTCACATAACTTAGATAGGCAATAAATGAAAAAAATAAAATCTCTATCCATTCCATTGCAAAGGATAAACAAATACAATATGCATCAATGTCAAAACTTTCTGAAAAGATTCTAGTTAAAGAAGTGCTGCTAATGTCCATTATTCCTATTAGAAAATGAAATAGGAAAACCATTCCGAGTGTACAGGAGATCAACTCCTATGCATAAAATCTATATTTTTCATATACAGTTTAAATTTCAGTTAAATCATATAATGACTCCCTGCAAATTATGTATCTCAAATAATATAACATCAGAGCATAAAATTCTATAAATGTATTCTTACAAGTAACAGCAAGGGTACAGTTTGAGTCAGAAGTTCAAAAAAAAGCACTTGCTATTAGATTTAATGTAATTAAGTTTGGCACATCTGCTCAACAATCTGCATGCTATAAAATAAACAAGCAGGAAAAATTTCAGTGTAGTTCTTCACTGCAAACTTACCAAACATATTCTGTAAAAGTATTATTTCTGGAGAACTTTGGTAGTATTTCAAACTAACTTTATCGCCAAATGATTTGCATTCCTTGCACAAGAAAGATGTTGAGAATGCTAAATTCAGCAGAGGGCCACCAAGACAGCTGGGGTCTTGGGAATTTGGCCTGTGAAAAGAGGCCAAGGGAGTTGTGCTCATTCAGCCTGCAGAGGAAGAAACTTAGGTGGGGCTAAAGCTGCTTCCCAGTAACTACAGAGGGACGACAGAGACGGGTTTTTTTACTGTGATGCATAGCTGATTTTTACTGTGATGCATARGATTCCTTATCCTCATAAGGAACAATGATCATAAATTGCAAATCTGACTAAAAATAAGATAAAACAAGTCATCTAGATAATTGAGTTGGGCAGAGACGAACYTCAKGAGGTTCAACAAGGACAAGTGCAAGTGCAGTGTCCTGCACTTGAGGAGGAATAACCCCACACACCAGTACAGATTAGGGGTTGACCTGCTGGAAAGCAGCTCCACGGAGAGGGATTTGGGAGTTCTGGTTGACAASAAGTTGGCCATGAGCCAGCAATGTGCCCTTGTGGCCAAGGCCAATGGGATCTTGGCCTGCATCAGGAGGAGCGTTGCCASTAAGTCAAGGGAGGGGACCTTGCCCCTCTGCTCAGCTCTGGTGATGCTGCACCTGGAGTACTGGGCTTCCCCATACAAGGGCGGAGCTCTAGAGAGGGTCGAGCATAGAGTAACAAAKATCATTAAGGGACTGGAGCATCTATCATATGAGCAAAGACTATGTGAGCTGGGCCTGTTTAGCCTGGAGAAGAGTGAGAGGAGATCTGACCAATATGTAATAAGCACCTGTAGGGGGCCAAACKCTTCTTGGTGGAGGCCAGTGATA
The DNA here is from genome assembly GCA_003342815.1 of Eudromia elegans. Classification (NCBI taxonomy): domain Eukaryota; kingdom Metazoa; phylum Chordata; class Aves; order Tinamiformes; family Tinamidae; genus Eudromia; species Eudromia elegans. Next base: position 289,944 of record PTEX01000130.1, on the reverse strand, counting down.
GGACAAGGGGTAATGGGTACAAGGTGAAACACRGGAAGTTCCATCTCAGTGTGAGGAAGAACTTGTGAGGGTGACAAAGCCATAGAACAGGCTACCCAGACAGGTTGTGGAGTCTCCTTCTCTGGAGTTCTTCAAASTCTGCCTGGATGCTACTCTGTGCCACTTACTCTAGGTGTCCTTGCTTGCACAGGTTTGGTTGGACTAGATGATCTCTAGAGGTCTCTTCCAACCTCTGGTTGCATTCTCTGGTTCTGTGATAACTAATATTGCTAGAACAGATTGTGGGGTCTCCAGCCCTCAAGGTTTTATGACTTAATTGGGTAAATGCTCCAGCAATCCAGGCTGAATTTAGTATTGATACAGTTTTCACCAGCATTTTGGACAGGGCAATTTCCCTGAGTTTCCTTCCAATTTAAATGATTCTATTGGTTGCTAGCATTGAGAAAAGATGGGGGAAGATGAGGAAAACCAAGAATATTAAGAATTTATTTCTTTAAAGCTTGAGTATGAGATGTTTMAACATAAGAGCATGATGACTACTGTTTACTTTTTGACTGGGATGTGTTCTGTATGTGCTTAGCAATTAGAAAAAGTCCATATAAAATAAAATGTGAAAACCTGGGAATAAGAAGAGAGAACATATATTGGAGAGAAAAAGGAGAGAATTATGGTGAGTCAACAGATAAGAAGGACGAGTCTGGCTGAGTAGTAGAGAAGGCAAAAGACAGGACTGGGAAGTGAACACCAACAGTAGGGACAGGCCGTAGAAGCACTAAGGGCAAATAAGAATTAGACAAGTAGAGAAGGAAGTTGTCAAGAAGGAGGTAAGGGCTTCYGATTTCTTGTGGAGCATTAGGTAATAAGCAAAGTTCCTTTCAGAGGATTCATGTAGAGATGATTTCTAAAGTTAAATTTTGAATCTGAGATTATCACAATAAATAAAATTAAAACTAGGGTGAAAAGGACTACAACTGGTACTGTGTATATGTATGTATATAAATAAAAATACAGTGCTTTCAATAAATAACAAATCTTGGAGGCACTGATTCACATCTTCTGAATTCTCTAGGGTCTCCAGTATTAAAACTGCTGTCAGGCTTCTTACTCATGATGTGCAGAACTGATCACAGAAATTATGTCAGCACATCAGACCTGGAGATTAAATATTGAAACAGTTCTGTCAAAAACACTGTAATTGAAACATGAATAGTTGCRCTCAACAAGGACAGATCCTCAACTTTTATCTAGTGACTTATGATGATATAAATTAGAATTTATTTTGCTCTTTTTAAGGCATAATCACAAATGAAAAGTTAAGATTCTAAATGTCTAGGATAAAAATAGCTTAGCTGTAAAAAATTATATGTAAATACATATCCTTCTCACCTATTAGTTTTTTTGAAATCTGTGAAGTTTATGCTTTTAGATAAATTCAATAGTTTGAGCATTGAGTTTATTTATAAACAAGATAAAAACTCTTTATAAACTATAAGGTTTTGGCATTGTGGTCCAAATTAGCTCTCGTAATGACTTTACAATATTGATGTCACTGTTTTACTAATTAGAAGACCCTACATTTATGAATAATTCTCTAAACTAAGCGTAGGTAAAGTATGAGTGCAATTACTCATACATGGAATTTTATACTATTATATGAAYTGTACAAATTGTTCCACCAATTTTGGCTCCTTTCCATTTAGATTTATATCCAAGGCCTCTTTATACTGTGATGTCATAATGCATTTCAAAATTAAGTAGTACATGGCATCAAATATATATATATATATATATGTATGTATGTGATATATATATCATAAATATATATAATCAAACATATATATATCTCTCCATCAGCTGGCACTAAGTCAAAATATTTTAAAGAATAAYCTTATAGAGCATGATTCTTTCCAGTAGCTTCAGGATTTAAAGTAAGTWATAAAGAAATATCAGTAAACACTTGATATCGTAGTATCCTGTCTTCTACAAACACTAGACTGTACTTTCATTTAGAGTTGTGTCAGTCAAGCAGTAATCTCATTCCCATATAATTACCACTTTATAAGTCATCACCTTAGTTTGAAATGGCAAACTGGAAGCTATTCAGCTCTTAACTAGRAAGAACAGTTTCAAGTAAACAAGATATCAAGAATTGAAAACATTCTCATGTAGCCTGCCAAAAATATTGCAAGTATATAGAGTATTTTTAGCAGTCATTCTATTGAAAACAYCGATGAAGTATGCTGTGGAATACTGGATTTTTATAATTGATTTAGTAGGTATTCTGAGGTATTCTCTTATCGAAAGCTTAACAGTTATGCACTCTSAACAAGAAATCATAGAAGAAAAAATTTACATTTTAATTACATGGATTCCCTGTGTTAACAATCATAGACTCACAGAGTGGTTGAGGTTGGAAGGGACCTCTAGAGATCATCGAGTCCAACCCCCCTGCTCCAGCAGGAACACCTGGAGCACATGGCACAGGGTGGCATCCAGGCAGGTTTGGAAGATCTCCAGAGAAGGAGACTCCACCACCTCTCTGGGCAGCCTGTTCCAGGGCTCTGTCAACCTCACAGTAAAGRAGTTCTTCCTCACATGGGGGTGGAGTCTCCTGTGTTTCAACTTATGCCCATTACTCTCTGACCTATCACTAGCCACCACTGAGAAGAGTTTGGCCCCATTCTCCCTACATTCACCCCTCTGATATTTGTGCATATTAATCAGATCTCCTCTCAGTTTTCTTTTCTCCAGGCTAAACAGGCCCAGCTTGTTTAATCTTAATCATCCTTGTCATTCTGCACTGGACCCTCTCTAGAAGCAACACGTCCCTCTTGTACTGCCTTAAGGATTCAATTAGTTGCATTTTTGGAAAAGGTAATTCCCACTAAACCTAACTTAAGCACTCCAACACCTGTCAATTGAGAATTGTCAATTAATAAACTGAACTCAACATATACCATTCTATCTCCTGTATCAGACCTTGCAGCCACCCACACAAAAAAACTGCATCTTTATTTTTATTTTCTGTACAGCTAGAAAATCCCCCAAATTATTCTGTAAGGCATCCACTTCTTGCAGACAAAGGAGTTAGAGACAGCAGAGAAAAGACAGTATACAGGGAAGCACAAAATCAGAAACAAAAAATTATGGTTTTTTTTTATCCATCATGGATAAAGTTAAACACACTTCTGCGAAGGACAAAATTCTAAAGTTATTCAGGGAAAATATCAATATTAAACAGAAATGCTTACCCATATACTCTGTCTTCCAAAAACAACTTGGTTGTGGTTTGAGGTCAAGTTCAGAGGTGAGGTAAGAGGAATCCTTATGTTGCTGCTTATCAGTCTAGGGAGCATATTACTAGTCTAAAAATAAACAAAGATCAATAACTTTCATGAAAATATTACTGACTGTGTTTAATATTCTCTTTTTTGTTTCCCATCTAGCAAAATTTCAAAATGAGAGCATATAAAGGAATAGGCAAAGGAATGGTAAATAAATTGTGATTGACCTACTTTTTTTATGGATAATTATCAATTTTGTAAACAATGGCATTAAATACTATTTAGTAACAAAACAAAACAGAATTTTAATAATTAGAATTTTAATATCACATTCCTTTCATGTATTTAAAAGTGCATCAGTACAAATTAATTTGACCTAATTTGTTTAGTTAAGTGTATTTATCACCCCATTTTATAAACAAGGAAGTACAAGCAAAAAAAGAATTCACCAAGACATCACAAAAAGAGATTCAGTAAAGCCAAGATCAAAGCCTAGTTCTCTGACTCCAATCCTGTGACTTAACCTCCAGCTGGTGTTAGGTGCAGTTAATCCAGCTAATTGAGGATATGTTAATCAGCACAATGTGAAACATAGCATTCTTGAAAAATAGTGGCTAGGCTGTCCTTCTCCATAGCTATTAGTACGCTCTGCTCTTTACCAACAGGCCATGTCAAGACTAGATTACCCACTGCTATCTCTGGAAAGCTTTCTTGTAAAATTATTGAGATGAGATCCAGTGGAGAACAGCAGCCGTATGGCTATTACCATGTCACATGACTTAAAGAATAGGAGTAAATTACTTTAAACAAATGAGTATGCCAGAGAGGAGGCTAAAGCCGTTTAGATCTTCTTGTAAATCTGCATCTGACACTGAAGACYGTTGGCACAATTTCACTGCACACCTTCTAAGTCTCTTGGGAGGAAAGGATAATACTGCCAGCAGGAGCTCCTGATAACCCTTGCAGAGTGGGATAAGCAAGCAGCTTTAAAAGGGGGAGTATAACTTCCTCACTGATCCTATACATTAGAATAGCTGCTTGGCTGCACCCTGAGTCCCTTTTTGAGACAGCAAATATCTCCTCGGGGAAAAAGAATGCATCAAACACAACAAGTAATGCTGTTTTCACTCTCTTGGGGATCTTTTCATGAGTGAGGAGAGCTTTAGTCAAAAAGACCCTGGGTTCAGCAAAGCACATAAGTTTGTGCTTAGCTATTAATTACATGAGCATTCAGACTGAAATTTCAGAATMATTTGTACCTGAAATTTCACACATATTTAACAGATTCACTTAATCAGATCTCAAAGAAAAGAAAAATCTGGGTTAACATCATGTTTTTGGAAATATACAAAATTAGAGAAATTGAAATGCTGAACATGCCAGGCTAAGAGAAACTAATGAAGTGGATACAATCATAAAAGAACTAGAAAAGTGAAACTATGCCTTTTTTGTGTAGAGCTGTTCAGCAAATTTATWTTTAGAAGCATTTGCAGAGTGACTTACAGGACTGGACACCCATTTACACATATGTGACACCAGACGGGCAAGCCAGTCAGGAACATAGGTTTCTCCAATTTTATGCAAGAAGACAGATTCTAGTTTGGATTCTGTATAGGGAGCTCAGGATCATGCAAAATAGTACAGATTAATTAATAGTATGAATTTATACTGATTTTAGTGTGAAAAAGTAAAATTAACTGTATGCTACCAACTCTCCTACCAAGTAACTCTTCTTCAGCATAGTAACATGAGGAAGACATACATGACCATATTTTCAGAACTGATCAGAAGCATTATAGTAACTGTGAAACCTTTTTCTTGCCAAGTTTTAGAGTAGCAATAGAGACTGTCAGGATCTTTTTGTATTTTATGTGTACCTAGTTCCTATTGCACGGTAAAATTCAAATTTATACAACAGTTTCCACAAGACTTGCCTTCTTTTATATTCAACAGGAGTCTTGTGCAGGAGTCCTGTGCCAAATTAGTACTCATAASTGTAATTCTATAGCCCTACACTGATGCTGAAACAATGTATTCTAATCTACAAAGCATATCCATTTTCGTAAGAGATAATGTATATCTCCAAGGGTTCTTATAATTACATTAAACCTATTTAAACCTCTGATTACTGCAGTGAAAATGTGTATTGTTTAATAGATCACACAGAGCGGCTTCTGGAAGCACATGAAGATACTTAATTCAGTTTGCAGTTTCCTAATGCACACTTCAATATAATTTAGAGATATTCTCAATAGAGGTAATTCCCCTAAGGTTTTAGATATGTTTTACCTTTATCCATTATCATTATTTAGTATTTGATAAGAAAAAAAAAGTATTATTTTAAAGTATTATTTTACAACTTCACATGATATTTTTCTGACACACAATACTGATTACATCATATATTCATGGAACCTAGTTTATTGGCAAACTTACTGACAAATTCCAGATAAAAAGATTTATGCATCTTTGCTCTATATTGCTTGAAGAAGTAAAAATTTTGCCTCTATTCATGTACATAGTCTGCCTGAATCTTTGAAAAGACCCGTTAATCTTTATCCTGGTTCCACTTATGGCTTTAAAAATCTTTAAACATCCAGCAGTTATAAAGACTCTGGGACACTGGCTGCCAGTGCTGAATCCTACAGTGCAGAGAACTTTTTTCCTCTAAGGTTGCTTGGATTTATTCCTCCAGAAAAGGCAATACCTTTGTAGTTAGTGAAGATATCATGATCATAAATTCTTCACGGCACCATTCCTGGCCGTAAAAGCTCATAAAAGTAGACTGAAAACATTCAGATTTATGTTCTGATTCAGCACAAAAGTTTTGAGGACTGAATTCTTTGTCAGGATTACAGAAACTGAGAGGAAAGGAACACATAGAAATCTCAAAATTGGCTGGGTAAACTTCTTCCCTTTACYTCACAATCACTGTTCATAATTATTCATATCTAAAATCACATCACTGCAAGTTTAATAGGAATGGGATCCCAAGCCTAAGCACTTATTTGTTTAAATGTTTTTCTTTTATTCTAGTGCTTAATTGACCGATTTTGTGTAGGCTATGGATAAAACATTGCATTACTGCTAGTATTGTATTATTAGCAATATTGGATTCAAAGGAGCCATAAGTCACTCTGAAAAGTGTCTAGGATCACTTATTTGTCTCTGCAATGTAGAGATATAGCAGAGTTGACATGCATATATCCTTATAGTTGACATGCATATACGAGACAATAGTCAACTTTTCCTCTTCGATTGCTTTAAAGCAATCGAAGAACCCCACACCAGGACAAAAATTGCTTTGATGTAACATATTAAAATGACATCATATCTAGGCAGCCTAATGCATATTGCTACCAATATATTACAAAAGACTTTTGAAATAGTGTTCTATTGCAGCTAATCTTTTTCTGTGAAGTTGAAAAGTATTKGCTCAGACTTGCCATCACTCAAACAAACAACAAAACTAGTTGATTTTAGCAGGGCAGCAGTTTCCTCAGCAGTAGATGCCTTTGAAGACAGAACTTTGTCTTGCCACATTAACTTTGGCTTGCAGGTGTAAGGGATTGAAAGACTTAGAAATCATTATAGAAARACATTAGCCCAGGAAAAGTTTATGCTGAGGAGAGGCTGAGGGAACTCATTTTGTTTAGTCTCAAGAAGAAAAGGGTAAGGAAAATCTAATYGCATGCTTTGGTTACTTAAAAAGGAAGGAGCATGCAGAGAAGACAGTAAAACAATTCTCAGAGCTGCACATCTAAAAGATGAGATACACGAGGTTCAGGAAAAGAGATTTCAGCTGCTTCTAAATAAAATTGAAAAAAACATTTTCCTTAGGGATGGCTAAGTATTAGAATATTTATCAGAGAGCCTGGACTTTTTTTCCTTTTTTTTTGTTTGTTTATTCTTGACTGGACTGAGCATCTCAATTTAACTATAAAGTAAGCTCAGCTTTGGACTACATGAACCTTTTGGGCCGTTTTCTTCTCTGTCTTGCAATCCTGGCAGATCCTCTAGACTTCTACTCAAAGAACTCAGTCCATGTCAATACCACAACTTCTTAGTCATGGACTAGGCTGGACTAGGCTTCTTGTATAGTTATTTTAAACTCATAAATGAGGAAGGTGGGCATCTCTGAAAATAGATGCTTATAGGTCAAATTTTCCAGGAATTGAAATCAACAGAACACCTCACTTTGATCTGATGGGRATCAGATTCCTGATGGGGATTCTTTCCTCTACTTTTCTGCTAAACTGGAAACTTAACTAAATATGATATAGTGTCTGGCATCTCTCCCTCATAACACGATACTGGGGTGAAAAGAGGGTATTAAAATATTTCTATTCTGTCCAATAAAAGCCCAGTGAAAAAAGTTTGAATATATTTGTAATTAGTTATACCTTAATACAGATTTGTTTATATCTTTACTGAATTAGTAGAAGCATACCTTAGACCAGCTATGCGTTGCTCCAACAGGAGGCTTGAATGAAGTGCTATTAATCCATGGTTGAAACTTCAWTTTCCTAACACAGAACACCAGGAGTCACTATGACAAAAAAAAACAAATAAGGAAAGACTTACCAAGAAGCATGRCCAAGACTTAATCTGTTCATGCATTTTAAGTCTCTGTCTCTTTAAACTTTCCATAAATGTGTGTGTACATGTATGCATGTGTATGCATGTACACATACCTATACATACATATATGGGATGTAGGGGYAAAGGGGAGCAACTGTTACTAAACTTTATGCAGTCTCAGAAAAGATTACTCTAGCCTGGTATACAGAGCACATCAGTCCTTGAATATTTCCTTGAAGGTTAAAACGGCAAAAGCAAATGAATCACATCAAGGTAAAACACTGTTATCATTTGCCACAAAATATTGTCAGCCTTGCATGGAACCTATACAACTGCGTGGATGTAACATATTTTTTCTAGGAAAGGAAAAAAATAGAATGAGCCAGTAGCTACTTTTCAGATAGAATTTGTCTGAGAGAAATATAATTTTTGTATTAAAATTCACTTTACCCAATCCTAGTAATCATGAGAAAACAGATATTAAACAAATGCTTTAGTATTCTACAAGTGCCATAGTTTTGTCATCTAAGTGGTTGATGCCTTCAGGCTTCAGGTTCTTGGCTTTAAAAGTTTGACTGGTTTCTAAAGCCAGTCACTAATACATGGGGAGGCAAGTTTAAAAATGGTTTAAAAATGTGAATGTGAGACTGACCTATTTGAAATTGTTATGTTACCAAAAAAAAAATTCAGGACCAAATTCAGTTACCAAATTCAGGACATAAATGCTATCTTAAAGAAAGGTCTGTTTGGCAAGTTTAAACAAAACTAAACATAATCGTTGGTCATATCTGAAAATGTAGACCACAGTAGTTTTCAATAAATTACAGAGCAAATAGTTACTTATATACAAGGAAATATTAATGAGAAAATTTCTTAAAAAGAAAAAAGAAAAAAAGGCAAATTAATTATTTTTCATGCATTCTCTATATATTTTAAATAAGCACTTAAATGTGCTTAAATTTGGCAAAGTATCACAAAGAATCACAAAGAATCACAATGCAATTCTCTCAAATACATGACAGAAATCTGTTACAGGAAAGTAAAAGAAGAAATGAACGTGTTAAGTCATGAGCTTTGGAGTTAATATTTCTATTTTAGATATAGCAGATAGTAACAGATCATTTATGCAGAGGTCAAAAAGACTTAAACAGCCTCTATAAGAGCTATACTTTCTATAAAATCCCAAGATCGAACTTCCAGGGAAACTGAATTTACAAGAAAGACTACATATCATGTCCATTGAAGCAGAAAACAGCAACTCCCATTAGTCTTATACATTAGTCAGTTTTACCGCATTAATATTCAAATAAACTTTCAATCCCTACTTTATCTTCTTGAATTGTATAAAATCACTGGTGGCTCCAGGGTTGGTCAGTAAGTTTGCTAATAATTACTATGTATATTTATCATCTCCTTTGCCTGTGACTGTGAATGCAAATTTAACAAAAGTGTAAAACTACCATACCAACTATTATGGAAGAATCTAAGCTTCTTCACATGTAATGCTCGTAGTGAAGGGCACTGGGCCCTACTTAAGTGTAACATCTTCCTCCCACATCTTTGCTATCACCCCCACGCTGTCCTCTCAATTCTATGCTAAACTTATGACAATAACACCAAAATAATATAATATAGTTATCCTTTTCACAAGGGCATGAGTCATTGCAGCAACTGTCCTTATTAAAACTCCAGAAAGTACTGCAACTTGTGTGATGGTCATTTGCTCTTAAGCAGTTTTTCTTAATTGATCACTAAGAATTTGAGGCAGAATTTCAGTATCATCAACAGGAGAAAGATGCACATGGATCAAGCAACTTCCAACTTTAAGTCAGCTAGATGAAAGGGTTTTAAAAAACAGATTCCCTGAACCTCAAACTGGCAATCTAAGCAGAAGGTCAGCATGAAGTTTTTCAAGGTGGCAGTGGGAGACAGCATGAACCATATTTATGTGAAATTGAAATGATATAGTTAGTCTTTACGTCTTCACTTCAGGACAAAGCCTTGACAGATTTGTTGTTATATCCCACTGTGATGCTCATAAAAAACAATAACGGTTCACTGTTCTGAGAATATTACATCTCTGATGGCACTTGCATCATAAAAATGTACACTTTTTTGTAAATGAGAAATGCAATAGAAAAAAAATATTTTCAAATTCCATGTAGTCTTTGCTTTTATGTGCTATGCCAGATTTTCCAGACATAAATTAATAAAATTCAATATATTGTGCAGAATATTATACTTATCAATATAATCTCATAGCTCTGGGCTACAGCACAAAGTGGTATGAAATATACAAACAAGGAAACTCAACATGAATAAATAATGTTTCCATGACAGGAACATGAAAATAAAAATATAAGCTTAACAATTTTTCCCAAGATATATTAATTTTTGAATCACAAATCCTAAAGGCAATAGGAAAGTATCTAAGACTAGAATACATCTTTCATTATTTAATTCAGGCAGAAAGTGTGTCTCTTACATGTAACTCTCCTGTCTGCCATGCTCTCATGCTTGTGGCCATCCATAGAGTAGCAAACCATATAATCAAAATTCATTTGCTTCACAGTAAATCCCTGTAGGTTTTGAGCTTGCACAGCGAAAAGAATCCAAGATAAAAATTGAGTTAGCCATTTACTTTGTGGCACAGGTATCAGGAGAGCAGAAAGTGCAAAGCCGGAACTGCCTACATGGACTGAGATAGCTGTTTTCAATACCTAAATATCTGTCTTTCCTAAAATTTGAAAGTGGAGAGCTATGACAGTCCTCCTCAGGGCATTGTACAGATGCATCCAAATATATCTTCTAACTTTTTGCAAGGAAGCCTATGGCATATAATCAGGATGTTATTACACACTATCTTTTGCAGATATCTTCTGCTCATTTATTTTCACATATACGTCTCATCACTTTTTGCACCCCAAAAGCTCAAAACGTAAAATATTGGGAATGGCAGAGGAATTTCAAAGTTTAAAATTGTTAAATGAGAATACTAGGTATGACCTTGAACAACAATGGGCTAGATATTCAGGCTAGGAGTTAGAACAGAAATTCTTTATTTTGACTCCTTGAAGTAAGATGGCCAAAGGACTGAATTGTCTTCTTTAAAAACTAGATTCTAAGAAATTCTATCAAATTTAACACTTTATAATCAAAGATTTACACAAAATATTTTGGTATAAATGAACCTTTTGAAAACTTATATTTGAAGAGATTTATTATTCTGKTTTTTTTTTTCGTCATTTTCCAGAAGTATGGTAATTAGACATTAAAGAAAGATCAAGCCCTAAAATGGCTTTTATTATACATTGCAAGTCTGGAGCAGCTTGTAAGAAAGCTTCTATTTGCACAGAAGTCTAGCTTGAGGGGAGGGGGACTCTAAACTTGTCACCATTTCAGAGTTTAAAAATTATCATCTCTAATGAGTATTTTTTATATATATATATTTTCATATATCACCTTGCAAAACATATGTGAACATCTTTTTGACAATCATTTTCTCCTCTCAGAAAAAAAAAATCCACTATTTTCTACTGAAAGAAACAATAGTCTGTCATAAATGAAGGTTTTAATAACAAAGACATTCTTTACCTTTCGGGAGAGAAAGAAAAATAAATATCTTTTCTATAAATATAAAATAATCTGAATAAATATTGGGTTGTTTTCTAAGTAAGAATTCGAAGTAAGCGTCATTCATCAGACAAAAAAGCCAAGGCCAAATTTAAGATTACCATGTGTTTTACTACCCACTTGCACTTGTAAAAGTCATCCTAGAAAAAGTAGCACCTAAAAAAATAGGATTGCATCCAAATAGTTCCTAAGTCACCACAGACAATAATAATCATGTTAAAAATTAAGATTTATTTCTAATATAATGAGAAAGTTTTTAAAATGGAAAGGAGAATCTTCATGCTCAAAGTATTCTTTATTACTTCTAAATATTAAGAAGCCATAGCATAGTCTCTTCCTGAATTTTTATGAGCAAAAAAGTAAAAATCTACCTTTAGACTTTTACTTGCAACTATAGAAGGAACTCTACTTGATCACGTAGTATGATTTTCCAAATGGACTCACAATGCAATGTTCTCCTCAGGTATTTTCAAAAACTGCTTAAAATTCTTTACTCTTAAGCCTTATCAGTTAGGGCTGAGAGAAGGAAAAAAATTTACAATGATCTACCGATCTACTTAAAAGGAAAAGAAGTAGCAGGAACAATGAATGAACAAGATTTTATATATATATATATATATATATCTACTCAAATTCAAATTAATTGAAATATATTTGAAAACAGTACAGTAAAGCTGTGCCTGTGCCAGGTCCACTCTTCCAGTTAGACAATTCTGATAATATAATCTCAATACTAGTAACTTCCCTTATAACCTTTGGAAGATTTCCAGACCTACCATAAAACCCTAACTTTCATTTGGAGTTCTTGATTTCTCAGATAAATTCAAATAAGCAGAGGATTTTGACACTTAAAGTAGAAACCATGCTCCCAGCAAGAAAGAAGTTACCGTAACTGTTAGGAAAGAAGCTTCCTGTTCTTTTTGTTGTATATTCTATTTGGTTCATATTTTTTAATTACTTATGTTTAAATTGAACAAACACCTTACTAACGTAAATAAACTCTTCAATTACAAGCAAAAGTAGATAAACCATCTTGTGGAGGACTGCTACAGTTTGGTTCAGGCCAAAAGAATTAATATTTTAAATTCGAGTATATGTAGTAAGACAGTTGTCTTGAAAATATGTAAGTACAACAACTTAGGAAATATTTCTCTACCTGTGACTAGACAGTCAATGCTATTCCCAAGATAACAGAAAGCTGAGAGACTGCTTCCTAAAAATATCTCAGAGCAACTTAAATCAACTCTCCTTCACAGACCAAGTTCCAGATGCTGTTCTTACTCACCTGAGTAAGAACATTTGCCATTTGCCTAAGTGGCTCCATTGAAGTGAGTTGCTAGAAAGAGATATCTGTTTAAAACTATATAATATGGAAGTAGCCATTCAATAAAAGGGTTATCTGTGTTTCCTAAACTAATGAGCAATTTGTTTTAATAGCTGCTTAATTATCAGATGTTTCTTTTTAAATAGAAATCTAATAACTCACTGAATTAAAGCATAATTAAATAAGAAATTATTTTCCCATGGTAATATGTTTTCTTTCCTTCTCAATTCCATTAATTATTTCTGATTTTCCCTGTCTCTTCCATAGCTTGTTCTGGTATATATTCTCTTACTATTCATTGGACTTTAAACATGGTTAACTACTAGTCTTCTGTAAAAATAAATAAATAAAGTTGGAGGCAGGTAATTTAAACTTCCTTTTGCTTAATTGGGTAGCTAATGTGAAGAATTTGAATCAGGGCCTCACAGCTACTGCAAGCACAGCTTTTCTATAACTCTGCCAATTTAAATACATTTTGCTGGGCACTGGGACGTTAGTATGGTAAAATTAATTAGAAAATCAACCACTTAATGGGAGAAGTAAATTAGAGGTTTGTTTCTCTGTAAAAGAGCAGACAAATAAAAACGAGCCTGTCTAATTCCTTACGGACCAGTAGACCTTGGGCTATTGGTTGTTGGTATAGATTAAAATTGCTTTCATGTCCTTAACAATTCAAATCCATTGGATACTTTCCTACTAAGATTAGAAGCTGAATGAGGAAGCCCTCCTGTTCTCCAGGGCATTACTTTTTTTTCCAGTGCATGTTAAATCCAGTACATTGTGGGTTGCTACTAATAGGATAGATCTTCTAAGCACTAAGGTAATCAACTAACCTGACTCTACTGTAAAAGAGCAAGATCCTGTTAAGCATATTGAGGGACATAAGTCCCTAACTGAAGACACACAAAAAGATCCTGAAATACAGAATGGAAAAAAAAATCACCTTAGTTGAGGCAGCTCAACATCAAAAAAACCCTACAGGGGCTTTTTCTAATGGCGGAGGGGTGGGGGAAGATTGGTTTCCTTTTTACTCTTTCTTCATGCCAGAACACAGAAGATGAACCTATTTACTCCTTTCGGGTTTGTAGAGGATTGCACTGAGGCTAGTTCATGGTTTAGACTGTCCTACATACGTCTGTTTGCTTATTTGGAATAAAGTCAAATTGACAGGCAACTGGAAAAGTCTGGCAAATTTTGCCTGAAATGAGAGCCTTTCCTGAGGCTACTGGGTGCATCCAGTTTTGTACAGCTAGATAAACTAACAGTCATTATTAACTACTTCATTAACACCCTGAATATATTGAACTGCATTAAACAAAATCTTAGGTTCAGGTCCTCTGATCAATATGAATAGCTCTTTCGTGCCAAGAGTCATTTGGAACTGATAAAGAGGATATGGTTTTTTTGTTTGTTTGTTTTTCTTTAAGTACTTAATACTCTTTCAAGAGAGAGAAACTGACCTTTTCAGGAAAAAAAAAAAAATCCTTAATTAAGAAATTTAAGACATCTGCAATATGTTTATGTATTTTTTTCTCCATGGTATGTATATCCACATCCAATTTTAAACTAGTTGTTTTAAAAACAAGATTACTAATATACATATAAGGCAATAACATCTTGCTKCTTATTTTGTTGACACTAAGATTGCCATTAGAAAGGGTCTACATATTTTGCTATTTGTCATACAAATGGATTAATGTTGCATTATATTCTTAGAAATATTTTAAAATCAGCTTGAGAAAAGATTAATCTTTCTCACTCATCATAGGTTTTATCACAAGAGTGAGTTATCACTTTTTTAAAGTGTGATATATTTTTATTCTCATTACTGTCTCGTTCTCCTGAGAAAAACCATAATGGGTAATGAAAATGGCACAAAATTAATTCATTAGTGTGACAGAGACTGTAAAATCATTAATTTTAAAATGACTGTGAAACAACAGAGTAGCTGACTAACCTGAGCTAGACAGCTTGTAATGTAGAAAAGATGATGGTATGAGAAAATTAATTTCATAAATTATCATAGGAATAAAGATATTTATGTTATGAGGATACAAAACATTAAGTCCATATCATGCCTATTTTTTGTTGTTGTTTTTTAATTCTTTAAAAGTCATTATGTATCACTAAAAATGGAGTTAAAACATAACCACATCGGTCTGAAATTCCACTGAATTATTTAAAAGCATAAGCAAGGAGAGAATTATAGAATCATAGAATGCTTAGGGTTGGAAGGGACCT
>PTEX01000130.1:259976-274525 GCA_003342815.1 Eudromia elegans | reverse complement strand
GGGTTATTCCTGCCCAGGTGCAGGACCCTGCGCTTGCCCTTGTTGAACTTCATGAGGTTTCTCACCGCCCAMTTGTCYAGTSTGTCCAGGTCCCTCTGGATGGCAGCGCAGCCCTCAGGGCTGTCAGCTATTCCTCCCAGCTTRGTATCATCAGCAAACTTGCYGAGGGAGCACTCCATCCCTTCATCCAGGTCGTTAATGAGTAAATTGAACAGGACCGGACCGAGGACTGRCCYCTGGGGGACACCACTAATCACCGGCAAATACGAGAATACGAGGCAATACGAGAATATAGGCAAATACGAGAAATACGAGAGGCTGTAACAATTATTGCTATGGCACTTAGAAGCAAATGAGTTGAGAGGCAAAGTCTAGAGAATCTTGGTCTAGTCATTACAAAGCAATTTCTTTCCTTCTGTCCCGCATTACATCAACAGGAAAATTGGAAGAAAGTAACATATACTCATATGTTAGATATTGGAACATACAGTGTTAAAGTACAATAGAAAGGAATTTGATTATAGCAGCTTAAGGTAAGCAGCTGGTCCACACATGCAGTTTTGCAAAATCTTCAGAAGACTTCAACAGCCAGATAAAAGAATACAGTAGATAAGTAAGTTCTGGCTCATGAAGTTCTGATTTAGAGGCACAAAAACTCAGTATAGTAAAGCAAAAGCTTATTAGTGTTCAGTCTGAAATTCGTAGCAGCCAGACCTCAAGCGTGTGTAAGGTAAAACCCAGAAAAAGGATGCATCTGAAATTCTCTTTACTGGGTGGACTTATCTCACACTGAAGAACCTTTTTCTTCTTCAACAGTAATGATGTCATGCAACAGTGCACATAAACTTAGCAGTGATTGCAGCATACCCCTCCAGTACATCTCTTATCCAAGACAATGTTCAGGCAAGTGGCCTGTGTGGAGTACCCAAATGCAAGTGAGTAACTGAGCTGACACAAGGGTCTTCAAAAGGAAAAGAACAACTGGAGAAGCCATAAGAGAGAGTTTGTGTCCACTCTTTGACAATAATAGAACTTAGCAAAGGAAACGTACTTTTTTCATGTTTTTCCTATTTATACTTACTCTACTGTTTCCACATCCTATCAAAAAAAATGGTCATTTCTTCTCGTCTTTGGAAATTTTAGGACAAGCAACAGTCTTCAAATATGCCAAGAAATAACTGTAAGTATAAGGAATAAAAAATATTTCATTCATTTATGTCATCATGGACTGCTACAGGCTCTTTCTTTTTTGAAAATGTTCTTTCCAAAATGGTCTGTTCCCCTTAAATGTGTTATTCATTGTAAATGCCATAGTGGAAAACAATTTGCAAACTAAATTAGACCTAGTTTCTTTTAAGTTGCTTCATAATTTAACTATCTTCTTTTCTACGTTTAGACTAAAAATAAAAAATTCCTTTTACATACTATTCTACATCATTGCTTCTACTGCAGGAAATCAATGCTAAGAGATTCCTTTTAAGAACTGAAGTTAAAAAACAGTTGGAAAATTTTAAAGATACAGATAGTCTTAGAAACAAACTATAGGTACTATGTGGAAAACAGGTAAAACTTTTGATTGAGCTCATGCAAAGGGCAATTAATATCACACATTTACAGTTACATATAACATATTTCTATATGGAATACCAAGGGCCTTTGCAATGTCTGTTATATATTTATTTTTTTATATATATATATATATATATATATATTCTTTTCTGCAATGATGAAAGTGAATTTTGAGCTAGTGCTCTCTAGGTTAAGCTAACCATGAAATAAGAATGAATCTGAAAGTACTCAGGATACACAATCGTGGATATGAAATGGTAATTAATAATGTATACAGGATTAATAAGATACTTTATTAGGATTATTTTTGTTATACGTTATCAACTCTTTAGAAGAAAATATTACCTGCTATTTAATTACCATTTTATAGTATTCACAATAACATTTCAAAATTAAATACAAATTGATTATCTGCCCGTAATGTTTATACACTCAAACACTTCAAGTTCCAATATCAATTTAGCAGCTTTAGTTCAATAATTTATTGTATTTGTATTTTCATACTGTAAGAGGTTTTTTCTTTTTTTTTTTCCTTTGGACAAAAATAGTTAAGCTAGCTTTAAGCTATTGAATTGTAAAAAAATTTTTTTTTTTTCTAATTACAAAACCTCATACTGTTTGGCTCGAATCCTGCAGGGTAAAATGTGTGAGTAACATAAAACTACGGACTAGAACTATTTTATGGTCAGGGGCTTGGAAAAATGATTTCAGAAAATCTATTTTTGTAGATATCACTGACATTTGAAAAAACATTCTGGTAAAGAAAAATAAGAATAAAATTAGCATTTTTATAGTCATTCTTACTTGAAAAGAAGCCGAGATCTGTAACATATGTATTTTTAATTTACTTTAATTTCTTACTCCAGTTGTTTTCATTGCATGTCTGATATTCACATCTGGTCCAGAAAAAAAAAATGTTATATTCATCTTCTACTCTGCCCATAAACACGGTGGTGATACGTTCTAAATGAATATAAGGCATTTGTGTAACTTAATTTTCAAAAGAAGTTTTAGCATAAATTAAATAATTTCTGCTAGAATATTCTGGAAAAACTTTCAAGCTGAACCACCTGGCATCCTTATAGGATACATGTCCCAGACACAACCAGAACATAGCGTACAGCTCTAACAYAGGGGAGTCATATCCTTCACCCTACTTCTTGCTTTCTTTTTGGTAGGACTTGGCCAATACTTTAGCCCTAAATGTCGCTTATGATATGGTATGRTATGGAAGAACTCAACATTGCTCAGATAGACACTCAGACACTTCAGTTTTTTGGTTTCTTTACAGCCAGGAGCAGCAGACTGACATAACAAAATGGCCTTCCTGAAAAAGATCAAAGATCTGGAACCCTGCAGTCTGTCCTACGGAAAGCAGGAGATGGCCAGGGAAGAGCTAAAGGAAAGGATAGGACAGGTATGTAAGTTTATTTCATTAAGCGGTCTTCCAAGATACTAAAATGCAGCGGGCCAGTGAGTCCTGAGCAAGATTAGATGGTCCTGGTTATGTGTGGAACTGCATATCATGGAGAGTTACTGGGTCAAGTTGTCACAGTCTCTGGAATTTCTGTACTTCTTATGTTGTAAGCCCCAAGAAAATGAAAAGGCTAATGAAATTGTTTAATAAACTGGCTTTATATACTTGTATGAGGCCATTATTTTTAAGAGAAATAGATCTTTTCAGAATTGTGTTAGTGTACCATCCCACCGACCCCTCACCGACACTTTATTTGTTTTTAATATTTGGAGTCTGAAAGAGAAGGTCAGGTTCGACTTGCATTGCAACATGAAGAATTACAAGCTCCAAATCAAAGATCTTATTAAACGCTAATAAAATATATACCTTTAGAAAATCTTTCCTTCTGCCTGGCAAAAATAAAAACCAGACAAAGCCTGTGCTAATTCTTTCATCTTAGAAATGCTAATCTACTTCTTGGAAGATATGATAAAAAAGAATATTAGATTTCTCTTCTATAATTTCAGTGATTGCTATTAGAATCTGCAGCATGCTTATTTGCAAGTATTACATTACAGTAGGCAATTTCCCTTCAAGCATGTGATACAGAGCTCTGTAAATATATTCCTGAATATGGGCTTCAACAAAGGTCATTAATTTAATGGTCGTTCTGAGCTCAAAAACTTAGAAACATTTTCTATATAAAAAATATAATCTTTTCTTTCCCTACTATACTTCCTTATATTCCTCTACCAATTCTATCTCTAAATTTAAATAACCTATTAGAACCATTTCTTACTTTTCCTCAAAGATGACAAACTTGCAGGGCAAAAGGCGAACTTCAGTAATTCTCATTCCATATCCAATTTTAACAAAATGCATACTTACCTTAATACTTTTAGTGTATGTTTGTCATTCAAAGACTCAAGCAAAAATTAATGGGACTTTATGGAAAAAAATAAAATGGGATTAAGATATTTGGTTCCAGAACTGTTATTAATACATGCAGATTGGCTAATCTAGATATTTGATTTATTGATAGACAAATCAGATCTGAGAGATATGMAGTGAACAGAAATAGTGTTGCCGACTTGCATCGGCAAGCCTTGCTCGGTTGCTGGACCGGGCTGAGGTTACCCCCGCCTCAGGGCCATCGAGCACAGACACCAATATGAGGATGCAGCAAATGGCGTTTATTGCTTAACTCAGCTTGCATATATACTCAGGCTKAATGTGGAAGCTCGCTTCTGACTGGAGATTGGTTACATACTACTGTTCACGCACACACTAACATAATGATTGGCTARAGGCACRCATCCTTATAATTAGGCTRCAGGTGSTCYGGCTCTTATCTTGTTGAGCTCACTCAGTCCCACRTTTGAAGTTGGTTCCCACTCCTCCGCTGGCTCCACAGTGCTATTTCTTTACTTCTCTGCTCTGAGTGTCCTTGCAGCCTCAGCACTCCCAGTTCCTGGCTGCTCCGTTCCCAGCGTCTTTATCTCTTTGTTCTCAGAGTCCTTGTAGCGCAGTGGAATCAGCACGGCCTGCAGTCATGTCAAGACAGCCTGCAGTTATGCTAAGAGAAGAGTGAGGTTTGATAGGCCATAGATCCATATTCTTCTAAAACCATTACTACAGTTCTTTTACTTATTGCTTTATATGTCCTCTTCAATCATTCCTAGGCTACATGCCTCCTTCCTGTCTTTCCGTGACATYGCGACATCTTCCGAGCGCCATGCCCTATGCTATACTATATCATTTACTTATGCTAAGTCTAAGTTATACTAAGCTCCCTACCTTATTAAGCTCTAAACATTTCCCACAAAATAGATGAGCAATCACTCTAATATGTATGTATCTAATTTCATGGCCTGTATTTATTTAGGAAGCTAAAGTCTTGAGAAAGTAATGTTGTTTTGCTTTGTTTTTTAACTTTAAAATGCTTATTTGATTTGCTCTGGAGCACGGCTGAGCACAACAGCAAGCTGCTGAGCCCACACGCACAGCTTTGCCACTTATGTAACTATGACAGCTCCTCCCATGGTGAGCAGCTCAGCAGGCAGGAGCTCCCACGCTAGTTGTCACTAGTGGACAAACTGCCACTATYCCAGGACTAGTTTGTATCAATAGCAAAGATTTCAGCCCTACCGTAAGGATCTCTTCCCATCACTGTTAGAAGGGAGTTAAGTATGTCCCTCACCATCTTTTCTSCTTCCCTGCTCCCAAATCATACCTAAAACTTTAGTAATAATGCATGCACCATTTTTTTGATGACAATTTTCTGTGAATATCCTTAGGAATGTAGCAAAGGGTTAAATGATGATGATGATGATGATAATAATAATAACAACAAAAACAACAACAGCAGCAACAACAACAACTTGCCTAATACAACATCTCACAAAATGGACTCAGGAAAAACATAGGAACAAAATTAATTTCTTCTTTTCTCTCCTCCTCTGAAAGCTTGATATCAAGAGCATGAGATCTCTGAAACCACAGAGTCAGAAGCACAGCTGAAAACAGTACACAGCTTTTCTGACTATATCTGCACTGTGCGATGAAAAAATATCCCAAGCTCTTGGCTCCAGACAGATTATCCAGCCACACATTTGCTACATACTYGAACAAGGTCACATGCCTATGGCCTTTTTGCTTGGAACGCTAAGACAAATATATAAAGTGGATAGAAYCTGCAACATATTCTGGAAAGCACCTGATCTGGATGGACAAAGGATCAGGACCTCAAGAGATCTTAAAGTATGCAGCAGTCAGTCAGTTTAATGGCAGTATTTCTTCCCTCTATTATTTGTTTACATAAAAGAGATATTTGGTAATAGAAGCACTACCATCTTATCATTTTACTTGATAAGGAAGGAAAATYGTATGATAAAAGAAAGAAATCTTTTGATACAATTGAAGTAACTAAAATGTCTGTGGATGTAGAATGACTAATCCAAAGTGCCTATAGTTAGGAAAAGAAGAGGAAGAATGGGAAAGCATGAATTATGTGATGAAGCAAATGTTATCATACTGAGATCTATGATGAGCACTGTAGTACAAAAGGTATGATACTAAACTTAACACCGGCAAATTCTATTCCCAGTTTTGAATAATTCACCTCAAGAAGGATTAGGGTTGCTCAGAGGTTAGCATAAACTAAGAGTGTRTAAAAGAGGCTTTAATAGAAACAAAAATATACATGTTGGAGGCAGGAGGAAGAGACATAGATGAAAGAAAAAATATTTTTTATAGGCTTAAGGATATTTAAGCAGTGTAGAATAAAATCAGATCTCTAATTGTGTGAAGTGTTTTAAATCAGAGATCARTGATAATTCACCTTCTCCCAACACTGACCTTGATCAAAATTGCCCTTCCTTTCAGGGAAGATGATCTAGACCTTTACACAAATCTGTCTCTGAATGCAAAAAAATGTAGATCAATTTTAAAGTTTTATATTTGCTGTATTTGTTTTTCTTTTACCCTAATCATTAATCAAGTTAATAGCTAATTAGAGATTAGAGTTTTGAAATTGCCTGCATTATATTTATTTAGCGTATCTGTTGATATTATACATACTTAATGTACTTGAAGGATGGGAATACAGTGGCTAAACTCTAGAAATTATTATATTTTTTCTCTTCTCTTGCATTATTTTTTAAAGATGCATCTCTAAACTTTCACTGGATTGTATAGTTCCTATGGCTGGAGCATAGTTTATAAATTCTACATTGCCTTAAGTATTGTCATGAATTACTTTATAATGGGATTTTCCTTATGATAAAGTGGCATCCCAAAAGAATCTATAGCAAAAGCACATGTCTATCTGTAAAAACCAACAACAAAAAGCAAACTTCTTGATTTTTAGCCCCCAGATTGAATTAGGAATGCTCACCTTTTGTTCTAAGAATAACTAGTGACAAAATCAAGCAAACTAAATTCTTTTTCCAAATTCCTCTTCTCATGTTTCCTTTCCTTGTTTATTTCAGTCCTCACCTATTTTTACAGTATTCCCTTCAATTGCTCAYATTAGCAAAAACAAAAGTATTTGTATGTTTGTTTGTCTGTTTGTTTTTAATTTTACTACTGAGCTGCAACATAATCCAGGTCATTTTTTTTCAGCACAATACCCTCAAAAAATAGCTATCAGAGTCCTTCTTGGCGAGTCGGAAAGAGAGAGGGATTTTAAACCGTAATGAATTACTGACAATGTTTCTAGACCTTTTTATTTATCTGCTGTTTATTTTTATGTTATTTATTACTGTGTGTTACAGTTTTATTGACATTTTCTCTTAAAGTTATGATAGGTTTCCTTCCTTCTAACACCATTTTCTTAATTTGTAAACTTTGAGTGCTGAAATTGGTAAGAGAGTGTTTCTCATTTTACATCCTTTGGGATGAAAATAGGTGAGTCTCAGAGAAGAACCTAATGCAAAATTCCCTCTTTCAATCGACTTGCTCCAGAACTGGAAACAGAAGAGCCAAATTAGCAAATATTTCTTCTGTATGGCTAGACCATCTTCAAGTTGAAATAAAAATATTGAATCATGCTATGTGAATATAATATTTTCGGTTAGTGCTAGTTAAGGCCTCTCTCTCATCTACTGTAGCCACTTCATTTATTGGCAAGGTAGATGCTATACATATTTAAACTCCCCATCATCTCAATGATCAAGGGATCATTGGGGAACAGGGAATGAAGAATAAATTTGAGTTTAAATACATATTTAAGTTTATCTTCAAAACCCACCTGGACATCACCCTGTGCCACATGCTCTAGGGGAYCCTGCGTGTGCAGGGGGGTTGGACTAGATGACCTCTACARGTCCCTTCCAACTCTAGCCATTCTATGATTCTATGATTTAATTTATTTAAGTTTAAATACATATTTAAACTTCCCATCATCTCAATGATCAAGGGATCATTGGGGACAAAGGAATGAARAACAGATTTAAGAATAATTTGACACCTTTATTAACAATGGAGAGAGTCAGTTTCTGCTACTGATTTGATGCTATTCTAAAGACTGTATCATGTTGAAAACTCCAGTGCTGCAATATAGACATTATTGTCATTTCTGTGCAGAGAAATTTCTGAGTAAAGTCTGATCCCATTTTTCCCCCATAGATGCATTTGTGCAGCCCACTCTTAGCACTGAGCTGTGGATCTTTCCACAAGTTTTCTACCCACAATTTTATAGAATGTTTTTCCCCATTCTTATAACTGCAACCCTTCTGTCAATGTATCAACATTTCAACAAAACTAATGCAAAATACAGCATGTAACTAGGGTCCATGGTCTATCACTAACAGTCATAATTTGCCTAGATATTCAAGAGCTTGACAATATATTTCAGAACTGGAGAAGATGTAGTTTCTTTCCAAAAATACCTCCTCTTTTGCTGCTATCAAATGCACTTTAAAGTTTCCTAAATACAAGCATAACTACATATATTAAATTTTCCTCAATGAAAGCACAATGTGTGTTCATTCAAAAAGAGAAAGCATGCTATAATAATTAAAAAAAAATTTTTTTCTAAAAATCTCTGAAATGAAAATAACTTTCTTCAAAGCGCATTATCACTGTGGATGTAAGGTCATGCTCATTTTACTAGATATTTTCTTCAGATATCTTCTTCTAGCTTTTATCATATTTAAAGACCACTCTGTCATTGCTTCTGAGTTGCTTCTTGTATTAGAAAATAAATATTCGAACAGAGTTTTGAAAACTTGGAAGCATCTGAGTTCAAAGAATGACTGCATTTTCATCAGGAAGTGAATCTCTCTGCATTTAATTTGAGATCATTTACTCATGGTAAATGTGAGCACTTAATAAAATGCTTTTTTAAAACTTAATAAAAGTTTTGCTCAGCCTCTTGAAAGTGATTTACTGACACAAATACTTTCTTTTTATATTTTGTTGTATTTTCATAATATTCTCCCAGCCAACCTATCAAAAGACCCTGGCCAACCCATCACTAGTTCTTGAAGTTTAACACATCTAAAAATTAGAATATAACCTTATGAATAATATCCTTATTCCTTGTTTAAATTGGACATATATACCATCTTTAGTGCAGGCAAATAGAAATATATTTGAAAAGATCAGTTTTRAAATGTCAGATATTAGCAAATAGGAATCAATTTTGATAGATAAGTAACTTAGTTTCAATAACTAAGTTCAAGTAACTTTCAATACAAATTCATCATTTGAGATTTAGGCAGCTAGAGTTGTTCAGATTTTCAGCTTTGATTCATTAATATAGTAAAAGAAAATTCAGATTTTAAAAAGAATACATAATGGTGATTTTTTAAAAGATAAAAATATGAAACTACTAACATCAAAATATAATTGCATGAAAAAGGATTTGTGTAACACATTAGCTTTTGATGTTTTGCTTTCCTTATCTGTAAATTTTTTGAAATATTTCTAATCAAAGGATAAGATAAAAGAAAATTAGATCAGCTAATAAAAATATAAGTTCATTTATATAGACTAAATTAATAAATTTCTGAATGGTATATCTTTAAGACTATCATTTGAGAGATTGTGTTCAATGCAAAAATTTGAATACATCTCCAGTATCTCAGTATTTAAATCAGTTTATTCAATATATCTTCTTGCAGAATTCGAGAGAAAAGAATGTACAGTAATTTCACATGCACAACATGATTATCCAAAGGATGTGATACAAATCTAACACATGCGGCCTGAGTATTCCCAATCTTCATTAGAATGAAACACTGGGGCACAAGCAGTAAAGAGAGAATAATATTACTACTGAAATGGATTTGGCTTCTTGCATTGTTCCTAGTTTAACAAGCTATATAGTTGAATTTCCTCTATCGTAATAAAACAGCATAAACTGTTTTCAGTATAGCTAAGAATTTGATATATCTAGTGACACTTTTATCATGCAGGTTTACAGACTCTGTAAAAATGAAGCCTTAAAATAAATGGTTGACCCAAGATTTTCAGCAAAGCTGTCAGTTTGGCTTCTCACTTTAAGCCACAATAACATTGACAATGTCTAGTCATTTTTACTACCCGTTTTGGGAAACTTTCTCATCCAGATCATTATCGATCAGTTAGTATAACTCTTCTTTTGTACTAAATCAAAATAGAATCTCAATAAGAGCAGATAGAAAAGCGTCAAGACGATCCGGGAAGAGAGGTGGTAAGTGAACACCATGCAATGCTCTACAGTGATCCAGCACTTCAGTTAAAGTTGATGCACATAAAGATACTTTTGATTCCTTGGTATAATTTATGCAATAAAAGCAGCAAAAACTCATCTAAATATCTTGAAGTTGAGCGTTGAGAACACATGGAAGTGTCCAGAAGAATGTTTGAAATACAGAGTGGATTTTTATACAGCCATTCAGCAAATAGCACCTGTCATCCAAGCTGATGCTAACAAAGCAGAAACATCACATTGTGGCAATGTGATTGCAGAAATAACCATTACAGAGCCCATACTGTCATTCTGCTATACTGATTTACCTATTCATAGTGAAATGAGTTTAGGCCTCATGCTATGAAGCACTGACAGTGACAGAACTGATAGTTTAATTTTGTTCCTGTATACACAGAAGCCATCTATGTGAAGGCGTGTCAAATACGCCTGCTGGCTTGTGACTATATTCTCCTCTTTTCCTTAAAATAAGGACATCAAAAGGCTCATTCCCTGAAGCCAACAGTTTTAGATAGACAAATAAAGAGGCTAAATCAAACACAATGAACAGATAAAAGATTTCAAAATGTGTCTGTTCTTAACCATCAGAGTCCTTGCAGGATAGATTTTGTCACATACCCATCACCACACATGCACACAAACTCTTGCACTGCTTTTCAGTCCAGTAGCTTGCTGGTTTGGAAAATCCTTCCTCCTCCCCGCTTCACATCTGTTCCTCTAGACCTCTAGAAAATTCTGCCTTTTATTATTCTGCATCTCTTCTTTTGGGCCTGTTCCACCTTGCAAGCAAACCAACCTCTATCCCAAAGGATCTCCAGCCAAGGAGATCTAAAAGCCTTTCTCCTCCTGCCTCCTTATCTTGCATTTGTGAGGCTATATGCAGCAGGGTCATCTGCTGCCAGAAGCCCAGAAAACACGCAAAGACACTGCTGTGATACCCAACCACATCCTGCATGAAATCATGCAAGAATCATGCTGCCTGGTACAAAATATCTCCGTCATCTTTGTGCAAGAGCACTCGGACTCTCTCTTTCAAGACAATACAGTGGAAGCTGATACTAGGCAGTTTCTCAAAAACCTTTATYATGTCATTACATTACTGCAGTGGTCTTTGGAGTTCTTTCCTTTTTATTTTTTTCCCAATTTTATGCATATAGACCATTTCCACTCAGCTTTTTAGAGGAAAAGGTATATCAGATTTCATTTTCCAGCATATAATGTCTTATTTGGGTCTGTCAGCAATAATTAATGAACTGGAAATTGTACCATTGCTGTTTTCTCTAACTGTCACATTTTCATTTAACTGGAAACATTTCCAGTTAAGATAAAAGAAAAATAATACCTTTATAAAGAAATGATTTTTTCTGCCTCAGTTTGACTTATTCCACAATGCAAACATTACCAAGGGCATACCTATCTTCTTTGGATAATGGAAGCACATATACAGAAATGTAAAACATTTCAAAATTCAATAAAACAAAAGAAGCTAAATAAATCCGAGGTAGAAAGGCCAAATATTTTAAGATCTTTAAAATTCTCAGCATATGCACACAGACAGCAGATGATTTTTTTTTTAGAAGTATAAAAGCAAGTAAATCATTTATTTTCAAGATCCAATAGTTAAAATGAAGTGAGCAAAATTTAAACTGACAATTACAGAATTTTAACATAGAGATTATACCACCACAGATTACAAAGGGATATGGTGCACTGTAAATCTAAATAAACTTTGCATATCAAAGCCTCTCTATTCACCAGTTTTATTCACCAGCAAAAATATATGGTCTTTTATTCATTTGACATTAGATACTTGTCAGCACGTGGATAGGGAGCAGCTGATTCCAGTAGACACATTCCAGTGAACAGTGGCATTTTTCTGACATAGTGAAAGTATCTTCCAAACTGCAAAAACAAATATTTTTTTAGCTTTCCATTTGAACCAGCAATGAGAACACTTCTCATCAACTTGCTTTACCTCTGACCTTGCCTGTGTGTGAAATTTCTTTTTCATGTTTAACAATATAAAGATTTATGTGGTAGTATCCTGCAATTMTTGCTTGCTTGTGATTGTACACACTTCAGGGAATGCACAGACAAAACTATAAATAATTATGGAGACTCCAAAAGATTGAGCCTATTTTTAAGTCTGGTATATTTCATTTCATAGAGTCACAGAATCATAGAATGCTTAAGGTTAGAAGGGACCTCTAGAGGTCATCTAGTCCAACCCYCCTGCACACGCAGGGTCYCCTAGAGCATGTGGCACAGGGTGGYGTCCAGGCRGGTTTKGAAGATCTCCAGAGAAGGAGACTCCACCACCTCTCTGGGCAGCCTGTTCCAGGGCTCTGTCACCCTCACTGTTAAGAAATTCTTTCTCAAGTTCCTGTGGAACTTTTGGTGCTTCAATTTGCAGCCATTTCCTCTAGTTCTGTCACTGGCCACCACTGAAAAGAGGCCAGCCCCATCCTCCTCACTCCCTCTCTTGAGGTACTTATACACATTGATCAGGTCCCCTCTCAGTCTTCTCTTCTGCAGGCTGAACAGGCCCAGCTCTCTCAGMCTTTGCTCATAGGGCAGATGTTCCAGGCCCCTAATCATCTTTGTGGCCCTGCGCTGGACTCTCTCTAGCAGCTCCACGTCCCTCCTGCACTGGGGAGCCCAGAACTGCACACAGGACTCGAGGTGCAGCCTCACCAGGGCTATGTAGAGGGGCAGAATCACCTCCCTCGACCTGCTGGAGACGCTCTGCTTAATGCACCCCAAGATCCCATTGGCCTTTTTGGCCACGAGGGCACACTGCTGCCTATTCACTTTGCCTATTCACAATTGAATTTTTCATTCACTTTGGAAGAGTTAAAGATAATCTTTCAGAAATTAGAGACTATTCCCTTTTCTGTAATGGAGATACAGCAGTATACACTAGGTAAATTCTGTACTACTGAGAACAGTGATAATAAATGTTAAATATATAGAGAGATTCATATAGCTATGTATGTATATATACACATATAAAAATGTGTTATATCAGGCTTTGCTAGTAAGCTGCTAAGTATTTCACATCATACACTGTGTACTCTGGCTTTCAATCATGGATAATTAGAGTAACATACCATAGAGGTCTCAAGGTTGTTAGGATGTACAGCAATTAAAACCACACTTTTTGTGGAGACAATATGTGAATTATTAATATATAAAACTGTGATAATAYTTCTAAAAATACATTGTATTTTCAAGTGCATCTGTGCCTTTTTTACAAAACTTTTCCTTCAAACATGTCAAATCAACAATTCTTCCTCCTAGAATCAAAATGTCTCATTCACTTTTACTAACAAATCTGAAAGATAAGACCATAAACTGGAGAAAACACTTTTTCTGCATAGTGGTATAGTGGTTTCTTCAATCTAGTGCACATTTCACAGCTGAGTTACAAACTCCAAAGCAGGTTACAACAGAATAAGGAGAGACTTTTATTTATACTGCCACCAGCCACAAGTTTAATGCTGTTCTTGCAGTTAACATCTTTCATCAGTTTACTGGAGCATGAGCCTTATAATGTGTCTCATTGAACTTACCAGCCTCTAAGATTTATACATTTACAGAACAGCTCCCAGGAGATTAAAAGCGAAAAATCAGCTATTTTTTTTTCCCCTCCCCTTGCAGGTGTACTAATTTATAGTGTAACATTTGTATAAGCTTTTCTATTAACTTACTGAGCACATTAATACCAAAAAGGATTCGAATGAAGAATAGCTCCCCCGCCATGATACTCACACAACCTTCTCAGATATATAGTTTTGTGTTATAATTAGCCGTTAAGGCAAATGCTTTTCAAAAGCAGTAGTGATCCTAAAGAGATAGAATTCTTTTAGAAACATATAATTGGAAASCATGATTTAAAGTTGAGGGGATTATTTTCACTATGATATAAGAAATAAAAGTTTTAACTGGATAGATTTCAGGTAGCTTTCTCTTCATGTTAGCTCTTATTATATACATCTAACACATCTGCACACATTTCAACTTCATTCATCGAAGAAAATTTTCTAGTAAAACAGTTTTGAGAAGAATTTTTCAGGAGAAAGTAATAGAGAAGTTGCAAGGATGGGAATTTTCAAAAAAAAATCCAAAATGAAATTTTAGATATCTGGTGAGGTAATATTGCAAATCACCAGAGAAGGATAATGATCAGATATTAGTGTATAGTGTAATTTTMATCCAATCTCCTGGACAGTTCCATTAAATATCATTTTGTCTGAAAATGTGATCTAACAAAAATTAAGTAAAAAGTAATACCTTTTTTGAAATCTTTTACGCAAAATTGGGTTTATG
>PTEX01000130.1:232513-259943 GCA_003342815.1 Eudromia elegans | reverse complement strand
CACACTTTCCTTTCATCTGGAACAGGACAACTAAACAAGATTTTATGTAATCTTTTTTACACACTTTCCAATTTTCTTATACTTAACTATTTGGGAAAGTATTAGAAATGAGAAAAGTCAAAATAGATTTTTTCCCACTTTTACACAAATATTGTTCAAATTTCTATTTACAAGATAAAGAGCTTTTATTTTCCATTATTACAAAAAAAATTCCAGGACAACTTTCTGTATTTTTTTTTTCTGCAGAATTTATGCAAGAAAATTGAAGAATTGCTCAAAATCATCCTGTTAACTTACTGAAAGTGTAGGAAAAGRATTATAGAATCTTAGTAAAAATGTTTTAGAAGTTTAAATATATCTTCATCAATTTTAATTCCCAAAATATACTTTGTACAGATGGAATGCTTTTCATATAAATAATTTAAATTTAATAAAAATKATATTTATAAAAGGATAAATGTAGTAAGAATAGGATTAATAGATATTCAATGGATGTGGCAGTATGAAGATATAATTATAACTTCATGGTTTTTATAACTTTGTGATTATAACAAAGTAGGTCAGGACAATTTTTYTTCCCCATCATTTTCACATACTTTCCAGAAAAACTTTAACTTTCATTTCATTCTTTGAAAAAAAGGGACTGGGACTCAAATTTTACAGTCTATTTTTTATCACATAATTTCTTTCTTGGAACTCAAACTTAAATTCTTTGATAGTTACACATTCTCTCATTATATTTGTGGAATGTGACTTCTAAAAGTTTAATCGTGACATTTTTAACAAAAAAGAAAATTATATCAGGCATGCAGTACTATCTCATTACATAAATATTTATTTTGCCGACCCAATGAGACTCTGTTCATCTTTCAAGAAAAACACATAATGAAGACACCCTCAGTGCAGTGAGTTGACAGGTAATGTACAAAATGCCAGCACTAAGATTTTATAACTCTTAAAGACATCCAAAGTATCWAGTACTTTTAACACGAGCTTTTTCCTGATTGTGGCCTTTCCTGCCTTTGGCCATCAGATAAAGAATCTGATCAGGTTATGTTTTTTACACAAAGTGAAACTTCTATTATATTCATCATCTACATAGTAGAAAGATTGTTTTTACATTCCACTTAATACCAAACACTTGTGTTGAAAAATCTGTCACATAAACCTGAACCTGAATCCTCAATACAATGTAAAAAATATATTTTGTTATTTTAAAGTAAAAAGAAAAAGTGTTTCCTGGAAGTCTTTATTATTATTTATTTATTTTAAACAAAACATAGCTCTATAAATTTGTTGTACAGCTCAGTTACCAAGACATCCTTACTGCTTTAATCTGAATATTCTAAACTAAAACCTCTAAGATACGAGCTTGGATCTAAAGAGATGGCATCACCTTAATCAGCATTAAGCCAATTCGACTAAACTGAACAGTGATCTGCCTCTTCTGCCATTGGATCCAAACAAAATGAAAAGGGCAGCCTTGTCAAGCGCTGTAGTTGCCATCAATCTCTTTAAAAAAATCATACAATCATAGAATTATTGAATACTTAAGGTTGGAAGGGACCTCTAGAGGTCAATCATGTCTCATAGCTGAGTAGGAAGAAAACTTCAGCAGATGAGTCAAACTGCTTGAAGCTCCAAGCAGCTATATAGAACAAAACAAACTAAAACAAGACCCAGTAAGGCAGACAGCTTTCTTACAGGAACATAACTAAGTTGCTTTAGTAACATGACTCTGCTAACTGCAGGTGTATAACTGTGACGTCAAAAGAAAGGTAGTTTATAGTTATAACAGCTTTCGGGGTAAGAGATGAAGAGAGGAGGAGGAGAAATGAAACAAAACAAATGTRTTTTTATGTATTTTATTCTGTTTTCTCGCTAGGAATCAAATTTCTTTTGAAAGACAACATCTAAAAGATTTAAAAGAGATTTGTGTGAAAGGACAGAGAGATGAAACTTTCCATAATAGAGAAATTTTCTCCCTACCTCAGCTCAGCCAGCTTTCCCATCTTTTACTTCTCTGGTGATTTCAACTGAATGCCTAGTGCATCATAACTTCTGGTTGCTTATATAGAATACAATTATAATTCAACAAAACACAATTGTGGTCAATTACCAGTTTTAAATAGATCTTTTATAAACACACACAATTGCAAACAATAACAGCCTCATGTTGTATTTTAGACTATTCCTTCTTCTTGGATGCTTAAGTTCATATGTTTAAAAGAAAAGCTGCATTTTGTTTTACTGTTTATTCTATGCCTATGCAACAAGAAGTGAAGAAAGGTGCTACTGTGTTATCAAACATAAAGCTGGAATATGCTGTCCTTTGCGGGAGGGGAGAGTAGAGGAGGGAGGAAGAAAAAAAAAAGAAAAAGGTTTTAACTCTGTACTGCACAGTTTTCCCCTTGTTTTGCATTATGTCAGATAAATGTCTGGTCACCTCTCTGCACGCACAAGTACTGCACAGTGGTTACAAAATAATCCACCACAAATCTGGATTTGGTACATTTATTGCAATAGCTGTCCCAACAATGTKGTTCAAAGTTTTGCAAATATACTAAAAAAAAAAGCTATTAAATATCTGGATAGAATATCAAATTCTTTAATATTTAAATCTGAATAAAATGTTAAAATGCACACATAACGTTCTCTATAATTCAGCTTAGACTGCTTCCTTAAAAAGAGAATAAATACAGTTCTCCTTTTCCTTTAAATGTTTTGTTTCCTTTTAATGTTTTGATCAGCATCAGGAAAGACATAAAGGATAGAAAGCACACTTAGTCTGATTTTCTAAGTGAAACTGACCACCAAGCTGGTTCTTGCTTTTCAGCGGTGAAGTGCAAGCTGCCACAAGATCTCTGCCTGACAAATAAYACAACATTGATTTGAGAGAATATTTTCAAATACCTCCATTAGCATCCTACCCTGAAYGGGGCCTGGAAGAGTTCATCTATTGACAGAGAGATTTGCTGGCTAATGCAGGCATAGAGTGCCAGATGGCTACCTTTGGGCTGTATTAATAACCACATATGTTCTTTGCACAAGTGGAATCTGAGAAAGGCAAAGAAAATGTTTTGGGGAACTACAGCCCAACAGGCTGTWTGTGTACTTGCATTATTTCCAGGATGTTTTCGCAAAATCTAAATTCTTTGTATGCTTTAAGTAGTGTTTCAAGAATGCTGTACTTTGGGTTCCCCAGCAGTAGAAAGTAGCAGGCAGCCACACAAAAGAAATATTTCTTCTCTGCTGTTGTGTGGAGAGGTGATTGCTGCTTCTCTGTTACTGAATACTATATTTTTACTTTAACTTCCTGTCTTTGAAAAGATTTAAAAATAAARATCTTCTATTCAAGCACAAATTCTTAGGACAGTGCTGACAGATTAATAACAGTAGAATAAAACATGAATGAGACCCATAGATTCAAATGGCATTTAAATCTAATTGTAAAACAATCTGATAGCTGGAAAATTTAAATTCCAGTTTATTGAACATACCCCAAATCTGCCATTCTATTTTCATTTAGGAACACTGAGTATTCAAATATGATGAATTCTGTGGAGGCGAGAGCAGAGATCTATCTGTATAAAGGAAAACTACCAAGATGTTTTGTAGAGACGTGGTTGATTATTTATTTTCAAGAATYCAAACAGGCAAAGTAGTGTTTCGGGATTAATTTAGAAAGCTGAGAAATTAAYGAAAAACAGGAATTATTTAATAGCTTCCAACATTGTGGAAGACAACTTTTTGACATAGATTGCAGAGGAACCRATGAGGAGAGGTGGGCTACTGGACCTCATAYTATCAAACAGTGAGGGGYTCATTGGAGATGTGAAGGTCGATGAAGGCCGACAGCCTCGGCTGCAGTGATCACGAACTGGTAGAGTTCAGGATCCAACGAGGAGGAGGCAGGACTGTAAGTAGCCTTGCAACCATGGATTTCAGGAGGGCCGACTTCCGCCTCCTTAGAGTCCTCCTTGGAAAGATCCCATGGGCTAGGGCTTTAGAGGGAAGAGGGGCCCAGGGAAGCTGGTTTTCAAGCAACACTTCCTCCACACCCAACAACAGTGCATCCCCGTGTGTAAGAAGTCAGGTAGAGGGGGCAGGAGACCTGCGTGGATGAGCAAGGAGCTTGTGGCATTGCTCAAGTAGAAGGCAGCAGTATACAAAATGTGGAAAGAAGGACAGGCCCCTTGGGAGAAATACAGGAATGTCGTCAGGGATTGCAGGAACGCGACCAGGAAAGTTAAGGCGCGTTTGGAAGGTAACCTGGCAAGGGATGTTAAAAACAACATGAAAAACKTCTTCAAATATATTAACAACTAAAGGCAGGTCAGGGAAAATGTGGGTCTGCTGGTGAACGGGGTGGGTTCCCTCATAATGAAAAACACAGAAAAAGCAGAGTTGCTGAATGGCTTCTTTGCTTTGATGTTTACCAAGGGCAACCCTTTAGAACCCCAGCTCTAGGGACAAGAGAGGWGGACTGGACAGTGGAAGACTTGCCCTGCATAGAGGAAGATTTTGTTAGAGAGCTCCTGTGAAAACTCAACRCCCACAGGTCCATGGGTTATGATGGGATGCACCCCAGAGTGCTGCGTGAGCTGGCAGATGTCCTAAATAAGCCACTCGCCATTGTTTTTGAAAGGTCTTGGAGAACAGGGGAGGTTCTGGAGGACTGGAGGAAAGCCAATGTCACCCCAGTCCAGAGGAGCCAGGCAACTACAGACTGGTGAGCCTGACCTCCATCCCTGAAAAGGTGAAGGAGCAGCTCATCCTGGCTGCTGTCTTCAGGCACATGGAGGAGAAGAAGGTGCTCAGGAGTAGCCAGCATGGATTCACCAAGGGGAAATCATGCTTGACTAACCTGATAGCCTTCTATGATGGCGTGACTGGCTGGATAGATGCGGGCAGAGTGGTGAATRTCATCTATCTGGACTTCAGCAAGGCTTTTGACACCGTCCCTCACRGCATCCTCCTGGGCAAGCTCCAGAAGTGTGGGTTAGATGRGTGGACAATGAGGTGGATTAGGAACTGGCTGAATGACAGGGCCCAGAGAGTGGTAATCAGTGGTGCCGAGTCCAGCTGGAGGCCTGTGGWTAGTGGTGTCCCCCAGGGSTCAGTCCTTGRTCTGGTCCTGTTCAATTTATTCATTAATGACCTGGATGAAGGGATGGATGCTCCCTCAGCAAGTTTGCTGATGACACCAAACTGGGAGGAGCAGCTAATTGCCCTGAGGGCTGCACTGCCATCCAGAGGGACCTGGACAGACCTGGGCGGTGAGAAACCTTATGAAGTTCAACAAGGGCAAGTGCACCTGAGTCCTGCACCTGGGCAGGAATAACCTCACACCCCCATACCAGTTGGKAAATGACCTCCTGGAGAGCAGCTCTGCAGAGAGGGACCTGGGCGTCATAGTGGATGGCAAGTTGACCATAAGGCAGCAGGGTGCCCTTGTGGCCAGGAAGGCCAATGGGATCCTGGGATGCATTAAGAAGAGCGTCTCCAGCAGGTCGAGGGAGGTGATTCTGCCCCTCTACTCAGCCCTGGTGAGGCGACTCCTCGAATACTGTGTGCAGTTCTGGGCTCCCAGGACAAGGAGGGACGTGGAGCTGCTAGAGAGAGTCCAGCGCAGGGCCACAAAGATGATGAAGGGCCTGGAACATCTGCCCTATGAGCAAAGGCTGAGAGAGCTGGGCCTCTTCAGCCTGCAGAAGAGAAGACTGAGAGGGGACCTGATCAATGTGTATAAGTACCTCAAGAGAGGGAGTGAGGAGGAGGGGGCCGGCCTCTTCTCAGTGGTGGCCAGTGACAGAACTAGAGGAAATGGCTGCAAACTGAAGCACCAAAAGTTCCACAGGAACTTGCGAAGGAATTTCTTAACAGTGAGGGTGACAGAGCACTGGAACAGGCTGCCCAGAGAGGTGGTGGAGTCTCCTTCTCTGGAGATCTTCCAAACCTGCCTGGACGCCACCCTGTGCCACATGCTCTAGGGGACCCTGCGTGTGCAGGGGGGTTGGACTAGATGACCTCTAGAGGTCCCTTCTAACCTTAAGTATTCTATGATTCTGTGAACTACTTTACTCTGATTAGTTTTTTTATTTTATTAAGAAGTCTTTTTAAATAAAAAACCCTATATTCAGTAAGATTGATATATAATAGAGCATAATATCTSCTGTTAGAAATGAAGATAGTAGAGAACAAATCTTAAATATTGTAAAAAGATAATGAAAATTATTCATACAAAAACAGCTATCAAATAATGCTSTCTTCTGTAAAAGGCCTGAGAACATAGTGCATTCACTTTCCATCTGTATTAGAAGCCTCTGTTTCACTATGGCTTAGATGACTATTCAAGGTTAAAAATGAAGCTATAATTTCTGGATTTTAAATACTTGCATGAAGGAACACAACTMAGCATCTTGATGTGCCATTTCATTGAATTTCAAATTCAAAGGTTTGAGACTAATTCTAAGATTTTTATTCTGCAAGTACTACTAATTTCTTTTAGAAGTTTGAACATCTTTAATTGCTAATGAAGCATCAGCAACAGTCTATCTTTGAATGCAAATTCTACTGAAAACAGTAAATCAAGGCCTTTTTAGCAACAAAATGCTTCTGAATCCTTAAAGCTCTATCTTCCAACAGCATGAAAACAGTCCAGTTGACATATCCATCTTAATTTGTACTGAATTAATTAAATCCCAGTGTTCCTAGTGCTATGCTGGTTATTTCTTGGAATTTCTAATTCAGTAACATCATGTTCTTTATGTTGATTGAGACTGGTTTATTGTATGGATAGGTTTAATTTAACCTAACTTTAAATATAAAAGTAAACATCAAATTTAAATTTTTTATCTAAGTTTTGTCTATTGCCAGAGAAAAAYGTAAAACAGATGCTTATCACTGCATTTAAGCAACTAGCTCAGATGTATTCCACAATATCGCCCAAATTAATGAAATCTACAAATTTTTTTAATTTTGCCATATATAGTATGATTTTGTTTTTAAATTTAGTAGTTGTCTAGAGAAAGCTGYACAGAGAATTGGCTTTTATCCCAGATCAAGAACATACTGAGAAACAAGGTAGATTCAAATTTACAATAGCAATAGTTCAATTTTCAATTAGTTCCTTACACTAATTAGATGGGTTACTTCATTTATTTCTGTAGTATTTTCACCTGTGCTATTCTCCTTTCATTTTTATCTTATCTGCAGAGCACAGCAGAGRAATAATCTCACTTCATTTAAAGCTTTTATTTCACTTTTATTAGCAGATACAATGTATATTTACTGTACCTAATAGCTCTACATTTCTAGTACATCAAATACCCTACCTAAAAGGCAAAAAAAAAAATTCTCTACGCAGAGAAACTTATGAGTTTCTAACTCTTTTATAGTTAATCAAATCCCATCTACTTTTTTTATGCCATTTTTTTCACAACCCTGATATTTTTGTATATAATATAAAGGTGTCCTGTGAAGGTTTATCTCTTCATTTGTACAGATAACCCTGACTCTAAAATATCCCTGTGCAGTGCAGATCTTTTCACATAGTTAGAAGAATTAAAACAGACTTTTACTTTTTTTTTATATTTGATTAGATCCATTCTATTTATCTCCAATGTTTTCTTAAATTTTATTTTGTTTAACATTACTAGTCRTTATCAAACCCTCCCTGGGCATTGAAGGGCCCTCCCTGGGCCAGTCATCTGCCATGAGAAATTATTAAAGGGTTTAATAATGATCATATAGTACACAAAACAATCATATCTTTTTTGAGTCAGCATATTTCTGTGATGTATATTTTCTGGATTTATGATCCTTGCTGGTAGTTTCTGCTGTCTGGCACCTATTCCTGGGATCTTTTAACCATGCACTGTCCTTAAGGCTGCCTTGACTGCCTCACTCTGTGGACTCACTGACTCTTCCTCTGGCTTAAGATCAAGCTCCTGCTCTTCATTTTCTGTGCATCTCTATTTTCTTAAGCTTAGCATGGTTTCTTAGCAGGGCTATGATATCTGTCTAAAGCATTAATCTCTAGATATGTATGCACTAGGAAATTAAATGAACCTRCAACTGACTGCGGCCTCAGTGTCAACCAGCCCACAACAATATTATTATTCTCTTGTGCTCTAAAACAGGACAGTTAGGTGTAAACTTCCTRCTCTATTAAGAAGCTCCTAACCTGTTCTAACTTACATAACGGACCATGACAGCAATGGGAGAGCACCCATTTGCCAGCATCAAACTRTGCCAAGGATCATGCTACAGTTTGACAGTAGAGAGTCAAGTAGGAGCAGCCAGATAGACAAAGATATGARATGGTAGCATGGAAACAGTCTCCAACTTTTTTACTTCAACTTTTATTCCTGTCTCTGAACTACTTCACTCTAATCTTCACTGTTGTGTTCAACTGCCTGCCTCTCTGTATCCTCCCAGTTATGGTCATCATCAGGTGTAGACCTACCTGTGACAGACTGATGTCTTTTGATTTTTTTAAACCAGGTCTAAAAATAGCTTTTTTTTTTCTTTGTTAATCTAATAAGGTAGTGACAACATGTAGAGCACTAAAGTAGTCTCATTTTCATATTAGAAATTTCAGTCAGTCACTCTTTGATCTCTTTAATCACTACAGTTGTGTGACAACACAAAAGATACTCCTTCCACAGAGGAAATATCAAAGGTTTTACAAATTATTTCTGCAAGGTCATATTTTTACTGTACATATATTTTTCATGAAAAAAGTAAATTTAAATCCTATTCTATATTTATTCAGGCTTTTTTTCCCCATGAATCTAGTGAGGCCATAGTAGTTTGTGAAGACAAAAATATACCTTTAGGAATGGCAAGAAAGTCAAGGAGTTGTCTGTAATCTGTGAATCTGTATATGAATATACATATATATACACACACACAAATATACACAGCAGTTCATTATATTATGAAAATCATTATTTGAAAATTAAAAACATCAAATTTTCAAAGAGTTGACATTGTAAGCAACATGAAGTTCAACACTGAGAGTGCCATATGACTTTCAAAAACTCTAATAAACATTTACTGGCAATTTTACTACCCAAATCCCATTAATTCAGCAAAGCATTAACTTATATTACAAGTCAATTCATTTCTTTGCAAGAAGTAGTACAAATGAATAAACAAAACCCTCAGAAATTATTTTCCTTTGATAATAAAACGTATATTTTATGAAGAAATTTGTATAAATTAAGGATACACTACACAAATCAGAGCTATAAGTTATATCTTGACTCCTAGATATGGTAGCCAGTATTTTTCTTTCTTTTTCTATTGCCAGTTCTTCAGTTATGTAAAAATAATTTCTTTTCAACTTGGAAAACAAAGTTTACTGACAGGTACTTCAAAAATCTGATGTTTTAGTCAATGTTTTCACAGTTGCTTCACCTATGATAGTTCATAGTTAGCTGGTACTGCTGAACAGATGTAGTATGCAAAAGATTCTAAGACTAARTGGGTAAGCACTGACAACTCTTGCAACTCACCGAGCCGTTTAAGATGAGCAATGAGTCAGAGCTGGAGTCCTACTGAGAAAAATCAATAGTGAATACATTATCATAGCTGTTTCCAATGACARGAATAATAATGCAGTATTTATTTCAGGCACAAGATAATTTCAAGCACCAATTTCCCCTCCTCGTGGATTGTGATTGACCTCTTTCCGGTATAAAATTGAGAGATTTTGCAGTGCTTAATACTATAGTTGTACCCAATCTATCTTTTAAGTACTTGTGTAGTGTTTTTTGTTCTTTTTTTTTTTTGTGATAATATTGGTTAATTAAACTTTCTGCAAAGACTTTTTTAAACTGATGCAAGTAACAGACTACAAAGTAGCAATAACTCCACCCTGTGAGATAAAAGAGAAAAAGCAAACAGTCCATGGCTATGTCAGCTCCAACACAGAAAATAGGTCTGAAGACGAAGAGAAAAAATTAAAAAGCTTTCTAAACTTCTAAACTTAAGAAATAAACATATTCATGGACAGTAACACTCAGAACAACTCACATGTTCCTGAGGATTAATCTTCAGCTCACTTTAGTCTCTATGGAACTTAATTCATTTACTTTCATGAAACTCTCAATTTGAAACTCTTTCAATTTAAACCTCTAACATGTTGCCACTTTTTCCCTTCTCCCATTATGAAAAATCTTCCTATTTTCTATATTGTAAAACATATTCTCTGATATTATCTATAAGGAAGTAAATTAAAAACATAACTRGAAATCAAAACTGAAGGMAAAAAAAAMMCCAAAACCAAAACAAAACAAACCTTCTGATTCTGTGAACTTATGCATATTCATTCAATCTACAGTAAAATGTCCTTCATATGAATACATGGAAATCTCCACTTGAAAGTAGCACTTTAAAAGTACTTTAAAAGCAAATACTCAGAACCTCTATTTTTAAAAATTCAAATGGATCACAAATTACTCAGCAAAGTTTGAAACAAAAAAATTCTCCACAGCATCTGCCACATTTACTGTCTGCTGTTTATTGTCACATGGGATCAATCTCTTACAATATATCTATTTCTTTCTTATTCCATGTTTTGATTTTCCATGAATTAGGGATTACTTTCAAAAATTAATATATCAAATAGAAAGAAGCCAGAATATTACTTAGGAAGAAGTTCTATTTCTTCTTCTACCTGATTTAATTCACAGATGAATTTCAAAGACTATTAAGTAGGGGGGGATTCTGATTGTCTGCTTCTTAAATTATTTCTCATTTTTTCCAGGTTTCACACCCTCAATCTCTTAACTTACAGCATAACTTCTAGTGTTTTCTCTTCCTTTACTATCAGCAAAAAATTTCTCTAACAGTCTGTTAACACTCACATTGTCTTGCTTTCTGCCCAAATTCTTTTTAATATCCTTTTTATATAAACTAAGCTCCAAAATCAATCAAGTGTGAGACAGCTGTTCCCTAATGCACTAAAATTTGAGATTTCTTATACCGATCGTATGAAAGCCTTCACATCACCATCATACTGGCCATCACAGTTTCTTAAGCTTTAATGAAAACAACAGTTCTGTCTCATTCATTTGTTAGTTACAAATTCATGAATGAAGAAACTGCTCATTATCAATTTATTTATTTATTCTGGCCTGCACTATGCCAGATGCGCAGAGGTCAAAAATTTGGGCTCCTTTCTTATACATTATAAGTAGTCAAATAGTAATGCCTATCAAACACTATCTATACTATCTGTAGGAACACAAAGGTCATGTATATGGTCAGACTAATTTTTGAAGACTGCAAATGCCTAGATGCTTGCTTACTGCTATATATTCTTTATTCTTTCAGAAATATATCTGCTTCTTCCTGAGGAAATTGCAACTGTCTATTCTAAAATAAGCTAAGCCATGAACTTTGGAGCCACGCAATAAGCTTATAAATGTGTTAAATAAAGCTTGAAAGCTCGGCATCTATTCTACTACATTGCATCAGGTAACAA
The DNA here is from genome assembly GCA_003342815.1 of Eudromia elegans. NCBI lineage: Eukaryota > Metazoa > Chordata > Aves > Tinamiformes > Tinamidae > Eudromia > Eudromia elegans. Next base: position 248,446 of record PTEX01000130.1, on the reverse strand, counting down.
CGGCATGTAGGTTTCGCTCATCCCTTAACATACACTCTTGGAGGCAGGAGGTACTCATCTATATGTGTTACTAAACTTCTGAAAACCAGAACACTTCTCTTGTATATATTCTCTATAAGTTATTAACCCTTAACTTGGTTAGTCCAAGGCTCCTTTGGATCTATTCTTCTTGTCTGCTCTGCTCGGCCTGAGTTCCTATTTACCTTGCAGTTCGTCAGATTCCTTTTCTTAGCCAAACACAAAATAAATGTTAATTCAATTTTTTTTCTTTTAGGCTTTTTTATTTTTTTAATTGTGTGTCTATTTAACTCTTTGTATGCATGATCAAGGTCTGCATTATGTGGCCAAGAACAAGAGTCTGGATCTCAGCAGACTCTTCATTCTACCTCAGGTCTTGGCCTTACCATCACCCAACTGTGAACACACACAGATGCCTTGCCACTGCTCCCTCTTTTCTCCACCAGTAGCTTTTGCCTTAGGCACTAGGAATGGAAAAAACATGTCAGTCCCTTCTCAGTAATGAAAAGGATTATGAGAAGATTGTACTGCTACAGTTTGATTATCTGTCACTAAAAATCAAACACCACATGCAAAAGGGATTTTTTTTTTTATTTGGAAAATACATTTCAAAAATCAAAAATACAAACCAAAGATCAATATAAAGTAATCAGCTTTAAACTGATGAGCTCTAGCAATCATAAAAATCTGTAATTTTTCCACTAATTTCCAGGGAAGAGAAGATAGTATTCTCTCTTCTTTACACACATGCTCTACCTGTCATCATTTAAAAATAAAATTGCTGTAAATGGACCTATGCATACTTTGAACTTAATTCCTGAGATCTCAAAAATTACAGCTTACTTCTGATGAAATTCTGCAAAGTGGCTAAGTGCCCTGTTTTTAATGGACTATATCAACCTTGTGGGGTTTCTTAYTGGAACATTAACTTGTCCCTTTTACAGCCACAAACTCAAAAAGCATAGTATTTGCTGACTTTCTGAAAGAAGAACAGCTAAAGCATGTTTTTTCATATCCCAGAATTCAGTTCACACAGGAAAATTATAGAGATGACATCACCCATTTTGGGTACTAAATCTGAAGATAACAGCTCTTGCTTCACAAACCATGCTTCGTGAAGCTGCTGAGTGTGTATTTATAACAATTAATAATTATTCAACAACAACTCAGAATAATGACTTAGTGTGTAGTAACTATTTATTTTCATTTAGCATGCAAAATCATAAGAACTTCACACTCAGCTTATCCTGTGAGTTGCTGACTGCCTTTTGCAAGATAAGAAGTTCTCTCAAACTCAGTGAAGCAAACAGAGATGTCTTAATAAAAACTCTTAGAAAATATCTCAAAAGACAATTCAAAAGCTAACTGGTAACTGAACCACAAATATATTTGAATTTGACRTAGAATCCTTTAAAGAAAGTAGCTTGAGTTCCTGTGGAGAATGTTTTGTAAACAGATCAGCAAAGAAAAAGAGGAAAGAGGAAAGTGTTTCAGAGGAAACACTGTTGAGACATTATTGCTGGCCAGAAYTTGTCTGGCAGTTAAAAACTATAGGATGCAAGATTTTTTACTAAATCAAGCCAAGAGAAGTTTCTCTAAGGAATTAAGCCAAATCAAGGTCAGTATATTAAATACATCTTTCTCATTTCTGATAGATGAGACCACAGATTGTAATAGAGACACTATGTAGATCTTAATTCTCAGAGTCCAAAAAGGTCAATAATTTTAGCCAACATATCACTCCTCAAAGATACTGTAGACTTAATTATGTATATATATACACACACAGTACCTCACTACCCAGTTAAAAACAAAATCAAGATTATCTATGCAAGAATTGTTTCATATATAGGTGAGATTTGGTCATTCATAACTGCTAGAACAATTTAGTTTTATGTACATACATTTGAGAGAACATATGTCCTATACTCCTAAAATGCTAAAATTTTGAAAGGACTTCACACTTAATGGGGTCACAAGAAATTAACACCAGTCAGAATTTGATCATACTCAGTTCTGTCACTTAGATATTCTTTTCTTTCGAACTTTTATGATGATGACTACGAGGAAAGAACACACACACACAMAAAAAAMCRTTTTTACAGAGAAAGGTTGCTACAATCACATGTAAATGCAACATATTAGTTCAGTCTACATTGGGATATTATTTTTCAGTGAAGAAACTGATGATGAGTATTTTGAGTAAATAGCAGTGTCGAGCAAGGCTGAACCCTTGGGGGACCATGCAAGAAAAGTGAGAGAAAAAAACAAGCTCTGTTGATACACAGATCCATTGCAGAGGATGTTGTTAGCTACCAGAAAAAGTACAAAAGACTACATGGAAAATGGTAGATTGAGGACACAAAATAAGATTCAGCCAGCCTAATAAATATTCATAAGTAATGGCTTCTTGCACACTGAACTTGAAGATTTAGAATTTTCTAAACAAACTAAAACCCACAGAAGTCATTCAAAAATGCCAAAGATGAATTTTCCTGTATGAAATGAGAAGTTTGCATTCCGGAGAGGGATTGGAATGGGTTCCAGATTTAGGCTGGATATAGTTGGTAGACAATGGTGACTCATGACTTGACATCAATACCATACTAATGGAGATCTGTGGAGATCCCTCATGTAACAAACTCATATATACAGCCCTAAGGAGCTGCAATAAAAGTTACTTTAAATTTTCATCTCGTATTTTGTGAATATTTTTATCTGGGGAGTATCTTTATGCTCCTTTAAACTGAAAGGGTTCTTTTTAGTCCTCAGCATTTGTTTCTAGCTTGTTAATTGCCAACCCAACACTTGGGTTGAACACTTGTGTGTTCACACCAAATGTGTGAACACAACACTTGAAGCTCTTGAACAGCCTGATTATCAAGTRTAGTAAATGGAAAGAATTGCTTAAATCTATAAACTATAAACTCAATGATTTAGGTCTGTAATATACATCACGAAGGAAAAGATCCTAAATAACTTTCATTAAGCTAAGGAATGTGGTAAAAAAAAAAAAGGGATATTAGAGTCTACTTGCCCTACAAAACTCTTACTATTTTAACTCTCATTATGATTCTCAAGTGAATTTTTTTTGATACTAATCAGAAACTATTCAAACAAATTCTTATTTTAAAATGCCTAAATTAGAAGAGAACAGCAGACAAAGTATAAAAACCTATTCTCTAGAGTGTATAAGCAAATTAAACAATTAAACAATCAAGTCTGTCTTAACTTTCTGTAGGACAAAGCCATCAGGCTTTACCAGGAATTCCAGAGAGGTTAAGTAGGAGAGATGACAATTAAGGAATTKATTTTAAATTTTGTTTTAGTGTTTGTTTCTGGTTTACATTCGCCTAGCTCTAATTCTTAGATTGTATTGACTATGAAGAAAAATGCAAAGTAAAACCAAACTGTGATTAAAGTATAGCTGTTAATCAAGTATCTAAGTAGTCATTTAAGGATTTCAGCTTACTGAAACAATATAAAAGATATATTTGAGGGAGATTTCCTCTCTTATATTTTGAGCAACTGTGCAAACTAAGCAAAGCACTCAAATTATCCTATGAATCTTTTTTCTTAATCTTCTTTCATCAGATCCATAGAACTTTTTGGATACAAAAATAGTTTGTGGATAACATCAAAGAAACAAGTTCGAACGAACTAATACTCAGCTCTGTCAGCTCAAACCTTCTAGTCAGCTCTGGTGATGCTGCACCTGGAGTACTGTGTGCAGTTCTGGGCTCCCCAGTACAAGAGGGATGTGGAGCTTCYAGAGAGGGTCCAATGGYGAGTGACAAAGATGATTAAGGGACTGGAGCATCTACCATATGAGCACAGACTAAATGAGCTGTTCAGCCTACAGAAGGGAAGGCTGAGAGGAGATCTGATCAATATGCATAAGTACCTGTGGAATGAATGTAGGGAGGAGGGAGCCAAATTCATCTCCAGTGRTGGCCAGCAACAGGACAAGGGTAATGGGTGCAAATTAAAACACAGGAAGTTCCATCTCCATGTGAGGAAGAACTTCTTTCCTATGAGGAGACGGAGCCCTGGAACAGGCTACCCAGAGAGGCTGTGGAGTCTCCTTCTCTGGAGATCTTCCAGACCTGCCTGGATGCCACCCTGTGTCACATCATCTAGGAATCCTTGCTCAAGGAGGGAGGTTGGACTAGATGGTCGCTAGAGGTCCCTTCCAACCTTAATCATTCTATGATTCTAAGATTCTGTGATTCTAAAGCTTSGAAGCTAAAGCTTCCACTGYCCTCTTTCATTTTCTCCAATTTATTGTATGTACTTGCTGTTTATTTCACCTTCTGCATACAGCTTCCAATTTATAAATCACAAATCTTCTTTGCTTAACTGCCAACTCTTTTCCTATCTGAATGAAAACTGCCAGTTGCTTTCCTTACTGATAGTCKGCAATGTTTGTTCATACTCCACTGAACTGCATGTGTTCTAGCTTGGATCATAGTTTTTACAAAGCAACACCCAACAAAAGCTATATAATAATTGTCCAGAGGGCTAGTTTACTCACTGAAGGAAGTTCCAGTTAAGGAACTATATACCATCACAATATGGAACAAAATCATCTACCCCGTTAATATCATTTAAGGGCTTTTAAAGCATGCTACCAGAATAAATGGAATCCATCCTGCCTTCAAATCACAAAAAAACAGTATTTGTGCCAAGATCAAGTGAGAAAAAAAACAACATGAAGGACAAAGAAATTCCCTTTATGAATAAAGAATTGAACTTCAAGTGATTTACTTATTCTAAAATGCTTGGTTTCTGCTAAATAGTTTGAAAGTTGTTTTTTTTTTAAAGGTGAAATTCTGAACTTCTAATGATTTTATACTTTATATCAAGTTATAAAATCAGAAAGTTCACATTATATCTGCTCTTGTTTCTAAAATATTCATGTACTAAAGCATACATCTTCCTGAAGATAGTTCCAGCCATCTGATATTGACAATATATCTTCTATAAACAGTCAATTATGTTTATCAGCAAAAGATATGTGAGGACCGTAGAAACTTGGCATTTGTGCAGAAAAAGGAAGTGGTTTTTCATTGGCTATTTTATTGGATACATAAAGAATGTCTAAATAATGATTGCCTATTGCAGTTTTCATAGGCTTATTTTTATTACTTCTTATCATACAAAATTATATGACTGACCCCTGGACCTCCTTATTTGTTAATACTGAGAAATATGATTTTTTATTAATGTATTTGAAGTCAGGAAAAGTTCCTTTGAATATTTTGTATTTGTAAAATGGTTTGACTCATTTTTAAAGTGAATACATGCTGTGCTTATAGATTCTGCAAATTCTAATATCAAACCTGCTAAAACAGCCATGGCGTCATAATCTGATTAAAATCATTGAATGGAAAATATAAACACACCTTATTTTTTAAAAAAAAATGAACAACAATAATTTAAATTTGATTCCTTCTTTTTTTTCTATTTAATGAAATCAGTAAAGCTTAGTTAACCAATCCAAACAATAGTACAAGATAAATTGTAGACATTGTCACTGTCAGTCAAAACCACAGATTATTATGGTTAATTATGATATTTAGCTTTATTCAAAAAGACAATAAATACCAATATGCAGAATTTTGTCCCATATCTATTTTAGTTATTAAACCCTGGATATATTCCTATGCATTAATTCACTTAGCTTTTACGATTTGTAAAAGTTGTGAAAGTAAGTTAGCATAAAAATTCACAATAATTAGAACTAGTAGTGTTTCSATAACCTCAATTGTGACACATGCTCTAGTAACATATTTCATATGAGTAAATTGATTCATATGAATAAATTACCCTTTACAGAGAAAAGGGCAATACAAGACTGAGCACTGAAATGTCTAGTTGGAGATTAGGAAATATTTCTTCCCGGWAAGTGTTGTGAGAGACACGTCCAAGTCCTAGAGAGGTGGTGGTACCTCCAAGACCAGAGTACATTCAAAACTCAAAAGGATCAGTACAGTCTTGACTAGAAAAGCCCAAAACACAGATTAAACTGAGTATCAAGTTGATTTAAAGTCAGAAAATCTCAATGAGACATTTAAGAAAATTAATTAAAAACAATAAAAAGCTCAGCTGATTTTGTTGAAAACTAGAGCTACAATATTTTAAGCCAGTTATCCCATAAACTCTTCTATAGGAGAAGAGTTTGTCCTCCTTCAAAAGGAGGACAAAACAGTATGAAAAATCAGATGAACTTCTTATTAGATACATGCCGCATTTGTCTCATATAAATAATATTTATAGCTATCAGATTTTTGAATCCTGCTTCAGAAGTCTGCTAAATCTTTTGTCTCAGATCAACTAATTATATTTTTCCATTATAAGAAATGCTTCACTGTTTTCATTCTTCATGGCACTAATTTGTTGAATCAAGGCATGCCATGAATTCATCCCCATTGCATGGGGCCCCAAATCCAGAAAATACGTGCTAAATGAGTAAGATGGAGAAGTTTTCAAGAAAATCATTTGCCTCTTTCTTCTATTAGTCCCAATGGACTAATAGATCTTTGGTAATCTATATTAGTCTGCATTCATGCTGTCATGCTTCTTAAATACAGACATTTAGATACCTTTTTTTCATGCAGTCTATCTCAAATTTCCTTTTCCAAACATCAGGGTAAATATATTGACAAATAAGATTTTCAAAAATTGCCCCAGCTAGTCCTTAAAACGTCTATCATCTCCTTCACTGATTTCTTTTCACTTGTGTCACTTGAATATCTCTTTTCATTACTACTCACCTGTTGTGATTTTTTTTTATTTACAGTTATGCTTCCTTTGAAAAATGCATTTCTCCAAACTATAATACTACTTTAAATCACAGAAGTACAAATAGACCCATTCATATTTCAGCTTTCTTCTTCARCTCCCAAAAGCATGTAAGCAATGCAATAAAGAAATTCTTCCTGAAAAAACACAGCCTAAGCCTATCTATTTTCAGGATATGGTTTCCAGTACTGATATTTAAGGGATTTAGTTAAAATATTGCCTGGCAAAGAAAAATTATGTGTAAAAACCCTAAACTTTCAATAGAACCAAAACACTTAATTACTTAAGTTCAAATAGTGAATTCAAAATAAAAATGATCAATTTATATTTAAATGTTTTGAATCAAACAATTCCTTTCCCTAAGGAAAAAAATCCAATTTCATTAAGTGAAATTTGATGATGAAAATTGCTGGATTTTTTTTTTTTTAAAGCTACCTTGGCTGTAAGTATTTCTCCAAGGCATTTAGATAAAAGGAAATCCATACTCTTCAGGGTAAATAGACCTGAATTTCCTTCTTATTTGTTACTTGAATCTATCCAAACATGTTTTCTAGCACTTCAAAGCAAAACTACATAAAAAAGAAATCACCTTTTTGAACACTAACTATTACTGAGTCCATCAATACATGAAATTAAATTGAAATATGAAAATCTGTCTATTTCAAAGGCAATATTCCATAACTTAAAAAATAAACAGAGCTAGGCAAAAGATTATACACGTACACAGTTTAGGGTGGGGGGTGCCAAAAAAGAATGTGTCTTTCATAGGTTTTCAGGCAAGGATATATATCTAGGAAGGTAAAATATGCTTTATTTATTRCAGGAAAGAAGGATTGTGGGAAGTGGGGAGAGTGGGGTGGGCATGAACTAAGCAGAAAGGTGAAAGTCTGTTTTTTGTTCCTCTTTAAAAATGTCTTCCTATTTTGCCTTGAAACCAAGCCTAAGATGACAACTCTTTCYATACAGTTATCTTTTAAAAAATAGAAGAAGGAACAGATAAGTAATTAAAATACATTATCCGTGAAAATATTTTATTCTTATCTAAGAAGCAATATTTATGCACTGCTTTGCACTGGCTTTAACTCCAGGAGCAGCCAAAGTCTGGTAAATTTGGTGGTCACAGTTACAAAAATTCACATAAAAGCAATCTAAAAGGTCTATTAACTTAAAGGCAGCACTTCTGATTCAAAAATTATCTGCATAATAAGAATCATTTAATACATATTCTGTACTTCTATTCTCCCATAGGCATCTACTATTGACCTTTCTAATACAGAACGTATAAACTAAGAAGAATCTTAAGAATCTGTCCATCTTAAAATGTACTTACGTGCTCCAGGCAAAATGTTGTTTCTAAGGACTAAAGATATTCTAAAAGGTTTTAAACTTAGCTGTTTGTAGAAATTTAAAAGCTCCCTGGACTGCTCTATCTTATCATGCCCTTACTTGACTTGTAAAACTACTTTGTCTTCCTTAAAGATTTCTAAGTTTTGATTTCTCTGTGAAGAATAATKAAATCACAAAGTAAGCAAAGTCAATTCAATGATGAATGAACAACAAATACTACAAAACTGTATTAAAAATTGAAACTGAACAGTTTAGCTCTACCAGCTAATTTACTTGGATATCACCCTAAGGCATCAACATCATTTATCACTATTGCTGTAGTCTGACATGTCTGCTCCCCAAGTGATAACAGAAACATTTATAGAAAATAAATTAGGAATTTAAGGGAAACACATATTGAAAAGAATCAGGAATTACACAAAATATCCACAATGAAGTATCAAGTCTGTACTCAAAATTAAGAATCACACATACAAGGTTCAAAGTAGACAGCCATGCTCTTTGATGTAATTATATACAGAAAAAGAGATTACATAATGATACCACCAGCTTTATAGTCAAAGAAAGTGCAGTCATATTTCTAAAGGGCCTCACAAGTAATAAATTAAATAATTACATAGTTACAAACTTAAGAGGGCTAATGAGAGTCAGTAAGGGCAGTAATAGAGGGTGGAGACATTGTGATTAGAAGACAGACTTCACAGGAGTTTCCTCCCAACACACACCCTGAATTACTTTTTAAATATTTAGAATGCTTTCCTGATTTCATCCATGAACATGTACAGTTCTGTATTGGGGCAGCCTGCTGTTAGTTTTTCATCACTTTAATGGCTTATTGAACTTAGGATATAGATTTTCCACGGGCTAAGTAGTCAGCATGAGAAAACATATGGATCTGTTGTTAATGACTCTGAAATTACAGCAGCCAAGTAAACAATATTCTATTTGTGGTCACAAAGAAGTCTCAAAGTTTACCTCCACGCTCATCCATGAAACTCTTATGATTCTTCCCTCCTATCCTATTTCTGATATTCAGAAGATGGAACTAGAGGCTTGCAAACTATYCTTCTCTTGTATTAAGCTATGTTCCTACAACACTTAATTGAAACAAACAGAAGCACATTTGCTTGCTTTCTCCCTACAGTAACTTTCAAAAAAACTCTCCCTACAATAACTTTCAAAAAAACTAAGTAACTTCAGTTGAGGTTGAATATTTCTGTTCTTTGCATACAGATGTATGCATAGCCAATATTATAAATTAAAACTAATGGAAGATATCAACCCTTTCTCTTCATTTTAAATTGGTTGGTTTAATTTAAGTTGGTTTAATATAATTCTGTAGTTTCCTTCATCAGACTTTTTTGACCCTAATATAGCACCCTAAGCATATATTATTGCTAAAGCTGTAGATAGCCATTATACCTATATTATATATATACCCTATAAAACTAAGTATAACCTTTTCTTTGCTCCCTTCCTGAACCTTCCCATTTGAAAAAGCGATCTATTTACAACCTATTAAAAAGCAATATGTGATATACATTTTGCAGGACAGTAATATTGGTGAAAAAACACATTTTAAGCTATATAGTAAGGTTTTGTACATCTGAGATTATACTTGTTTTCTGCAAAAAGTCACACTGTTTTACCAAATAAACTCAACTCTTTTCTGTCCTATCAAGGTTCTTGGAATGAAGGAGAAAAGTCTATCTTAAATCATTAATTCTTCTCCCTCATTTAATATCAATTTCTAACTACCTTTAAACAATTTCTTCCTATCTTCAGTGATGCAGAATATATCAATCTGTATTAATATCCAGCAAACTACTATCATATCATACTACTTAACTGGCTCACTTGCTTTTGAGATCATAGGTAGTCTTTCTAGTCAACATAAAGCTTGGGACCTAATGAACCAAAATCACTCTCATTATTTTAAGTAATTATCCACTGATAGTTTCAAGCTAGTTTATCTTTTTTTTTTTTTTTCTGTATTATGGACTTACTGGAATTCATGGACTCCTAGATTTACRTGTGACCTTTTTGACCTAATTACTATTGACCTAACTACATTATTATGACCATTATCATATAATCATATCAACAAATCCACCCATTGTAAATCAGCAAAGGCTCTYCATATTCCCTTTTAATCACAAAACTGTTGCGACAGTTTTTCTGGGTAAGAAYATATATCTGTAAATCAACATAGTTTAAATACGTCTAATTTCACAAAGCAGTCTTAAGTTTTCCATATCTTTGTAAACCTAGAAAGATCAGCAAAATAAATGAATACAAGTATTCAAAAAGCACTTTCAAACAAACTTTCTCATTGAAAATAACCCCTGCCAAATTCACCTCCCATGTAGGCTGTAGGCAATTTCACAGCGTGTAGACATAGAGCTGTGTTATTGATGCTTATGCATCTCTATCCAGCATGAGATCTCAGAATATGTGTTATCAAAAAAAAAAAAAAAATCCAGAAGTTACTCTACTTAGTCAGTAAATACACCCTTCATTATTCAAATGCTGTCTTTTTATTTTTTTTGTCTCCCCTTTAAACTCTCCAATTGTTTTGGCCCATTACTTTTTTTTTGACTGTCTCCACTCATTGCTTAGAACAAAACACAGTGACAGACTTGATTATATCTCTGTGCATGATTAATGTCCTAATTATTCACCTCTTTACACCACTGGAAAGGTTGCTGGACTCACTCAGCCAGATAACTTGGAATACAAGAATCTAGTTCATCCAATTTAGAATATTATTTTAAATCTGGTGAACATGCAAATTCAGGAATAGTTTTCTTAAACAAACCACAGCCATGAAACATCCATCCATATTTGTATTTTACAAACAAGATTGTTAATAAAGAAAAATAGAAAAAAAAATTTAGAGTATGAAGTTAGTCACCATATGAGATAGAAAGGCAAGTGAAAAAGCCTTAAAGACTAAAATATTTAGCACCATCTAGCTAAGCAGATGAGAAAATGCAGCATGATTTCTTTGATGGCTTTGCTCCAATCTAATGAATTCAATTTAGCTTGGTTGCGTTCCCTGAGGTGAATTACTTTGGAAGAGTAAAAGGTCTACTGTGGTTGATAAAGACAAAAAGAAAAAAGAAAATCTTAGGTTCGAGTTTATTTATGAATGCTTTACTGTAGCGGTTTATGTAATGATATATCAATCAATCTTTCAGAGGGATGACTTGTTTCATTTAATGACTTTATTTTTATTCATACTTTTCCCAGAAAAGTAAAATTATTTTTAAAACTGCAATTGACCATCCAAAGCAATACTTCACACTTTGTGGGGATATATCTAAAAATTATATCTTGTCATAGTACAGAAAAATTGACTTGAGAGAAAGTGGTAAACATACAACATGAATGAATCTTAAATGCAATACTTTCATGATCAAGAAAAAACATATACATGAAGCCATGAAATTTTAGCTTGGTTAAAGGGTATTTGAGTGTTTTCTTGCAAGTTCTATAAAATTAAGTCAGTTAATTATCTTTCCACATAGTAAGAACTGGTTGGCATTTCCACTAGATATCAGGTTTTCCATAGAACTACACCATGCCACTTTAAAATTTCACTCTTGTGCTTTATTTCACTCCACACTGTTTAATTACTACTATATATCTCTGAGTCCTGCATTATGACCAAATTTTAAGTGATCAGTTAAATTCACTTTTCTGTATTATTTCTTTATTATTAAAAATAATTCTGCACCAACTTAAGAGTGATGCAAACATTCAGTGAAATGAAAATTAGAGACCCCATCCCACTGTTTCAATGTGTGATATTTCCCACAGCAGCTTTCAAATTTAGTTTGCAATTTGTCAAAAAAAAAGAAAATTGCACTTCCCAACTTAAACTTTCAAACCTGAGCAAAATAAACCTGAACATTTCAGCATAATAAAAACATCCCACAGGAAGATGGTAACGTTCATAATGCTTTTTTCTGCCCTAGGTCACTCAAAATGAAAAAAAAAAAAAAACCTACCTCAACTGCTTAGCATCCACCCAGTCTATAACAGATAGCTTTATATGCTTATTTCATATTTTTTTTAAAGGGATTTCAAAATTATTTTTCTTATCTTTAAGATTAAATGTTATTTGAATAAGGAAGATGTTACAGACTACTTTTTCTGTTTCCATGAAAATATTCATAAGGCCTCTTATACAATATTTTTAAATATTTTTTCTTATGTCTGCCCTAGATTTTATTTACTGCAGCAGTAAAATATGGGCACAAGAAATCCAAAAGTAATAATAAATAATAAAAAGTTGAATCAGAAACAGAAATATTCAGTGAAATGAAATGTAAAAATCTTTTAAAATTATTCACAAAGTGAGCTATAGTAACAAATGTTTCATTTTTCTTGAAGATCAGTCCAAGTCAGAAGTGTAAATAATCTCCCAGAAGCACATCTTAGAAGTTACACAAAAAGTTTATTACATATTAATTACAATGAGTAGATGGTACAGAATAGATTCAGCAATAAACATAATTTGATGAACATGCAAGAGTTTGTTTCATTTTAATCAGCTTCTCAACAGCAAAATCATTTAGTGCATTGAAATTATCTTTTGTTGAAGTCAACAGTAGTTTCAAAACATTCTTCAAAGGGAAAAACAGTGGCAAGAAGCTATATACACATCCACTTAAGTATCTACTTGGCTGGGAGTCTGGAAAAATGTCAGCTTCAAAAGATTAGAGCTTTATTTGAGGATTCTAATTTAAAGTATTACCATGAAATGCAACGGTATCGCTGGTCTTGCCATGCCATAAAGCAGAAACATGTCACTAACCTTTAATGACACCTGCATGATATGTAAGATTAAGGGAACTATTGTGATTTTGGTGCACAACCTTCTATTTTCTCACTTACACCTGATTTGAAGGGATATAGTATATTTCCAGTGCAGTAAAATATCCCAGGTCACTCTTGAACAGTGCAGCTTAAAAGTATGTTTTATTTCCTATCTGCCACAGAGGTTTGCAAGACTTTATTCAAAACCTGAAGAGTAGATGTTCCTGGCAACATTAGTGTAGTATTTTACTACCATACTAATCATCCTGCCAACACAGCCCTCAAAAAAGAAAAAAAGAAAAAAAAAGACAAGCATTCAGATCTAATAAAAGTCTAAAGCAAAAAGAAGTCTATTAAGTCCAAAACAGTGATCCTGAAATGACTGCAGTCCCCATAAGCATTCAGAACATCTAAAGCTGGAATTCAGAATTTCTGAGCTGCCTCTCATGGTGCATGATCAAAAAACATCCTACCCTGAACTGGGTGAACAGTTTCATGCTTAGTTCATGAAAAAGTTTTCAAATGGAAAATGAAGCCTTCTCTTRAAAGGTCATAGCTAAATCCTAAGACTAAGGGTCCTTCTACTGCTTAGGAAGACTTGAATCCTCTTCCTCTTTGTCTTAAGTGATAACTATAATAGATATATGTACAAATGATTAAAGTCTCATCCTGCCTTTTATTATATTTCGCGTTCTTCATTCCCTAGGCCACTACAGAGGAAAACAAAAAAACCAATGGCACCGCACAGGATCGGAGGATAGGGAAGAAAGGGCTTTACTCCAACATTTTCAGTCTTCACAGGATTCACTAGAGAATACAAAGTTCACAATTAATAGTCCAAGAGTTACAAGATAAAAGAATTAATTGGACAAAATAAAAAAGTGAATTCACATAGAAAAACCTATGAAATCCATGGACAAAAAAGCAGTACAAGTCAATGACAAATCATTACAAAGTTTGATAACATTGCACCTGGAATCTCCCATCAGAAACCAGAGCTCCAATATACAGGAAATTTAAGAATTAAAATGTGAATATTTAAACATTCTGCTTGCATAAAGTTGTACGCTTCATAGACTTCGATGTTATGTTGATTTATCCTATACTAGAACTGCTTATCATCTAGTAAGTCTGTTTTTTCAGGTAAATGAGCCATCTGATTGCTCCTTATTCTTTCCTTTGGAAAACTTTTTTCCTTAAAAATCTGAAAGATTCAAAGTCATGGAACCATTCACTTAGGAATTAAATTATAAATGCAGCACATAACACTTAACAGCAAAGCACAAAGTGATAAGAAAAGCTTAATTTATTGCAGTCCTAAGGGGCAACAAGAGCTTTTTTTATTCTATACCACTTCTTGCTCAGATTGAGGAGTGCATTTCACTGCATAATATCTTTTCATTACACCCATTAAAATGAATAAAAAGAACCTGAGAAAAATGTTGTATCTGTATTTGAGMAATACTGTCATCCACATTTCAAGATCTACTTTAGAGTTTTCCTCCGTTTTGAAAGTTACATGTTTAGAAGACTCTCACAGAACAGAAGATCAGAGAACAAACATCTCAGCAGTTGTTCTGTAAAATATAGTAGCCATTGGATTATTAGACTGCTGAGAAGCAGCCAGGGATCACTTTAAGAGGAATGTGGGTAAGCTTTAAACCCAACATGATCCAAAGACAATAAAATATCCCTATAAATAACCTTGGCTTTATGAAACTGCTGATCCCATGTAAAAGCCACTGATTATTTTTCTCTATTGTGCCTAACATTTCAGGTGTGTCTTCAAGTAAAGGATAAAACTTAGGGCTTTGGAAGACTTAAAACTTAATCTGTTACACTTCTATCCATGCCCTAAAGAAAAATGTCAAATAGTCTCAATCACACCAGTTTATAAAAGATATACTCAGTCTTCACCAGAGTAAGCAGGCAATGCTCACAAAGGCACAGAGACCTTTCCTGGGACAGCAAAATAAACAAGGAGAAAATAAAACAATCCAAAGGGGACATGGACATCTGTTCTTCTAGTAAAGCAAAATTAACTTCATCCAGATGGAGGCTAATAATCTATTTCCTTCCAATCACAGCAACACAAAGACGTATTCTAATATTSTACGGCGCTAAACACTTCTGGTCACAAATGGATCACCTCTACTTTTGAGCACCGAAGACTTGGCTCTAAAAATCATCCACTAGTATGTCAGACTCTTATTCTGGAAAAAGATGATAGAGGTTCAACAACATAATGACATAGCAACTATTTGCTTTTAGTGTTATCTTTGGTAACTACTGCAGGACTACTACAGGACTGCAATTTCAGAAACCTCTTAGACTTGACTTAAATATAATCATATCTTTTAAGGAATGATCACAGCCTTATTTCATGGCCAAAATGTTGGTCAAACTTATTGACAGCAAGGAGCAACTCTAGCACACTTTCTGATTAGCATGATGAAAACTTCAATATATTAGAATCATAGAATCATAGAATGGCTAGGGTTGGAAGGGACCTGTAGAGGTCATCTAGTCCAACCCCCCTGCACACACAGGCTCCCCTAGAGCATGTGGCACAGGGTGATGTCCAGGCGGGTTTTGAAGATCTCCAGAGAAGGAGACTCCACCACCTCTCTGGGCAGCCTGTGCCAGTGCTCTGTCACCCTCACTGTTAAGAAATTCTTCCTCAAATTCCTGTGGAACTTTTGGTGCCTCAATTTGTGGCCGTTTCCTCTAGTTCTACCACTGGCCACCACTGAGAAGAGGCCAGCCCCCTCCTCCTCACTCTCTGTCTTGAGATATTTATATACATTGATCAGATCCCCTCTCAGTCTTCTCTTCTCCAGGCTGAAGAGGCCCAGCTCTCTCAGCCTTTCCTCATAGGGCAGATGTTCCAGGCCCYTAATCATCTTTGTGGCCCTGTGCTGGACTCTCTCTAGCAGCTCC